>CVRI01000009.1:423841-464290 GCA_900005825.1 Clunio marinus
CCTTAAAAAATTATTTTGATTTTCTTTTCTGTTAGATTTCGATAGTGACGGAACCTTCACTATTTATTTTCACGTTCTTTTACATGATGCCAATGATCTTGGAAATATTCATACCATGTTATTTCGGAAACGAAATTTTGTTGGCTTCTCAAAAACTATCGACAAGTCTTTTTCACAGTGATTGGATTCAGGAAGACAAAAATTTTAAAACCGCATTGAAAATGGTCTTGGAAAATACAAAAAATCCGATAAAAATTGCAGCAGCTCAAGGAGTTTTTCCTGTAAGTTTGGTAACCTTTTTGAGAATCATTAACTCAGCTTTCTCAGTCTATGCTGTTTTGCAAAGCATCAAGTAGATTTGAGTCAATTAATTCGGTGTCTATAAAAATGTGAAAAAATATTTTGGTGTTGAACTTAAAAGCAAATTTCTGTAAATTAAATTCCTTAACTTTTCATCATTCAAAATGTAGAAATTAAACATATCAAAGTTTATTCATTATGAAATAATCTTCAAGAATGTAACCAATAATTCATTTGATCAAATGGTTCAATAAATATTTCTTAATGTCAAAGCACAAATCAATAAATGTTTTGAATTATGAAATAAAATCCTCCCATCAAGAACATTTGAAATGTTAATGATGCTTGAAGTGTGAAAATCAAAGTTATGAAATGTAGAAACTGCTTATTAAAATTCTTCGCTACAGTTAAAAGCTGATGATTAAATTTAAAAAGGAATAAAAAATTCATTCAAAACTTATAGCTTGAAATTTTCCCATCATTTTCCTTTAGTTTAATTTAATCATTCGACTTATTCAGTTGCAATTTGTAAGATGGAGAACTTCGACTTTTTATTACCATTGAAAGTTCCTTTCCAACTATTGAAAATCTTTGGCTTTTGGTTTGATGAGAATGCATCAAAAAGCTATAAAATGTACGGGATTTTGTTGCATGTAATTCTAGCCGATCTCTTTGTCATTGGGCAATTTGTTGAATTTTTTCGTGTTGATGGTTTATTCGTAAAAACGTTGATTATAGCAGTTTCATTCACTTTCCTTGGAGCTTCAATTAAAACTAAAAATGTAATGATCGTTTCAAAAAAAATTGTTGAAATTATAGCTGACCTTAAAGAAATAATTGCCTTGCTGGATAGCAATGTCAGTGACTTGAGAATTTTGAAAGGGAAATCTCGTCAAGTTACAAAATTTTTCTGGGTTTATTGGATCATGTGCTTAATTGTCATATCATGGGGAAGTTTCATTCCTTGGATTAATTACTTTCAAAATCCTGAACCGCCTTACAAGCTTTTATATCCAACATGGTCACCATTTAATCACGAACAAAATATCTTCGGATTCGTCATCGTTTCCTTTTATGAGTCATTAACTTCGGGAGTTTTTTGTGGCGTAGTTGTTGCTGAAGATATATTTCCGGTGTACTTTTTCAACATCATCAGTGGAATGCTACAAGAACTCAATGAAAGAATTTCTTACATAACAAAGAAGCGTGAAAATTCAGGAAATGGCGAGAGTACTGGCAAGAGAACAAAACATGACGAACATTTTATGGAGCTTTTAAGATGCGTCGAAATTCATCACAGAATTAAAAAAGTTATTCAGAAAGTTGAAAACATTTTCAGTGCTATGATTGTTATTCAAGGTATCATGAGCGTCATCCTCATCTGTACGATCGCGTTCACATTATCCAAAGTAGGTTATTAAAAAAGTTTTATGTTAATTTTAATCTAATCTTTTTTTCTGTTAGATGTCGATAATGTCGGAACCTTCACTATTCATTTTTATGTTCACTTACATGGTTCCAATGATCTTGGAGATATTTCTGCCATGTTATTTTGGAAACGAAGTTTCATTGGCGTCTCAAAAATTTTCAACGACTCTTTTTCACATTGATTGGATTGAGGAAGACAAAAATTTTAAATCGGCAATGAAAATGGTCTTGGAAAACACAAAAACTCCAATAAAAATTGCAGCAGCTCAAGGAGTTTTTCCTGTGAATTTGTGGACCTTTTTAAGAATTATTAACTCTGCTTTTTCAGTTTATGCTGTTTTGCAAAGTATGAAGTAGATTTTATTTAATGTTCACAATCAGAGGAATATCAACCACGACTGCAAGTCATTCTATTCATCAGAACATGAGAAACTCTGAAAGTTTAAAATTTCAATAAAATATTGCACTAAGTTACAGAATTATTGAACGAAATTATTTAATTATTTATTTTCTTCACATAAAGCAGGTAACTCGATTAAATGTGTAAAAATGTTAAATCTCTGTTTAAAACATGTATCACAATAATTTCATTATACTTCACCAGATATCCTACCAATTGTGGTAGTTTCAAAAATTTAGAAATGGTTTTAGATCAAGTCCACACGTAATAAAACTTTTAATTCAATAAATTAATGTTACAGTAAAGAAAGTTGTTTCATAAGTTATGTGTAATCAATGCATATATGCAATTAGAAACAGTTTCAGTCGGGACAACGTAAAACTTAACGTTATATGCAAAATTAACAATGTGAAAAGAAAAAGAAAGTCAAAGCTTATAATCTAGGGCAAATTTCACTAATAAATTGTTAATTGAATCAAAGTAGGAAATTTTTAAAAGCCTTTCCCGATAAACTAAAAGGATGACTGAAGCGTTGTGCGGTGTTCCATAGTTTCCTTCAACCTGATTCTATCTGCAACTTCTTACAAACTGTTAGGCAAATAACAATTTTGAACTACAGAATTTTTATCTGCTCTGATTCTCTATTTCTTTCTTTTTCTTATTGTTTAACAATGCCTGATATACAAATTTATAATCAAAAACATTCATTTATTCTACTCTTCTTCTTCTATACCAAAAGAAAAGCTCGAGGTGATTGAATGCTTATTTTTAGAACTCTTAAAAGTAAATGAAATTCTTATCTTGCTTATGTATAATTGTTTATGTATTGCGCAATGTCTTATATACTTCACGCTTTGAAGTTCTTCTTTTTCAAAAGATCTTTAAATAGATGCAATAGAGTGAAAGATCAACACCTGCAAGGGTTGAATGATCGAAAACTCTAATGCACCCGTTACATGACCTTTTAGTTTACTGAATATGATTGTAGTTCTTCGAATAGGATTCCATCCAAGTTAGCTTTCCTCTGAAATAGTGAATAGTAAATAGAAATTGTGATAGAATTATCTACGAACCACAAGGATGACTTAAAAATGGAGATTCAATGTAAATGTAGAAATTACTTCAACAACAGCATTAAGGTATGAAAGGGCTTTAATAATATCATAGTGAATTCTTGATTCATGGAATTGAATTCTATCTATGAGGCGTGATTTTACTCAACCTGACTATCATTAAGTGGAATTTGTTACATTTTATTATGTAATTTAAATTGTAATGCCAAATTGGCACGTGAACTGAAAGGATCCGAAAATGATTGCAGAACATTTATTGTGGAAAATGTTCACTTCCAGTTCGGTTTAATCATTTGACTTATTCACTTGCAATTTTTAATATGGAAAACTTTGACTTTTTATCGCCATTGAAAGTTCCTTTGAAAATTCTACAAGTACTTGGCTTTTGGTTTGATGAGAACGCTTCAAAGTGCTATAAAATTTACGGAATTTTCATACAAACATTCTTTATAGATTTGTGTATTATTCTTTTGATTATTGAATTTTTTCGAGTTGATGGTCTCTTCATTAAAGCGTTTATTCTGGCCGTTACATTCACATTCCTTGGTTCAATGAAAACAAAACATTTAATGATCGTGTCATATAAAATTATTGGAATTATGGCTGATCTCAAAGAAATAATTGCCTTGCTGGATAGCAATGTCAGTGACTTGAGAATTTTAAAAGAAAAAGCCCGTCAAGTTACAAAACTTTTCTGGTTTTATTGGATCTTGTGCATGATTGTTGCATTTTGCGGATGTGTTATTCCTTGGATTAATTACTTTCAAAATCCTGAACCGCCTTACATGGTTCCAGTTCCGACATGGTCACCATTTAATCACGAACAAAACATTTTTGGGTTCGTCATTGTCACAATTTATGAAACATTAGCTGCAGCAGTATATTGTGGGGAGCACATTGCTGGAGATATCCTACCAGTTTATTTCTTTAACGTCAGCAGTGGATTGCTACAAGAACTTAATAAAAGAGTTACTAATATCGGAAAGAAACGACAACGCTCAATGAAGAGCAAGAAAGTAAAGCAAGATGAAAATTTCCTGGAGCTTTTGAAGTGTATCGAAATTCACAGCAAAGTTAAAAGTTTACTTCATGAAATTGAAAACATTTTCAGTATCATGGTTCTTATTCCATTTGTCGTGGGTGGAATAATAATGTGTACAACGGGCTTTACATTGTCCAAGGTAGGTCTTAGAACAGACTCATAAAGACTTCTAAGTAATTAAAAATCTCCAATGTTTGCATGTTTTTATTTATTTCTTTGTTAGATTTCGATGATGGAGGAACCTTCTTCGTTCATATTCATGTTCACTTACTTAATTACTACGATCATGGTAATATTTCTGCCATGCTACTTTGGAAATGAAGTTTTGTTGGCATCTCAAGAGTTTTCAACGAGTCTTTTTCATAGTGATTGGATTGAAGAGAATAAAAATTTCAAAACGGCAATGAAAATGGTCTTGGAAAACACAAAGAAGCCAATAGAGATCACGGTAGCTCAAGGAGTGTTTCCTGTAAACTTATTGACTTTTTTGAGAATTATTAACTCAGCTTACTCTTTTTATGCAGTTTTGCAAAGCATTAACTAGACTTTGCTTTATAACCATTTAATTATAGTAATTATTAAGGTTTGATGTTAGCTTTAACATGTTATTCAATGAATTTAATGAACAAGGATATAAATTCAGATGCAATTAGTTTGATGTTTCCCACAGGGTTTCTATAGCCATTTAACATTTTCAATTTTATAGCACGCAAAAGTAATTGATAGTGTCTGATTATCGGTTAGAATGCTTGTAATGAAACCTTATTTAATAAAGAGAAATACTTCAATATATCAACTGAGGGATACTTCAACTTCATGTGCATGAAAGAAAATCGTTTTGATCAAGGGCGACATGAATATTTAACAGATCCAAAGGTATTGTGAATATTATCATAAACTTTAGAAATATTCTTAAAGAAACATTAAGCTATGAATGTTTTCATGTTATAATCTTCGATAGATATTGTCACAGAAAATATCAAATGAATTGATATCAATCGATAGCAACTAAACTTTGTCATTGTTCATTTAGATGTTTACATCACTCAAAATTTTCAATCACAAACATTCATCATTTAAAATTTATATAAAAGTTTTTATGAAAAAATACTTGAGTCATATAACCACGTACATATAAGTTAATCAAAAATTCAGTGTCACAACTTAGTTACATTGCGTGCTATTTTTAACACAAAAAAATTGATGGAAAATAATTTTTCTTTGACAGCCGTAACAATTCTTACGAAAGAAAATAAAAAAGTTTAAACAAGTAACAAACAAAACATGTCAATCAAAATTTTCTCATTCCACTCTTCTTATATTTGTTTGAATGGGAAAGATTTGAAGAGATTGACTCTCGAATGCTTCGCGAAGATGAATGACCTGAAAACCTCGAACCCTTTTTCTTGAAAAACGTAAACATCTGCATGCAAAATTGCATCAGTATCATGAAGGGAAAGCAACGAGGAATGTTAAAAACGTAATTAATGCAACAGAAAAAATATACGCAATGCAATTCTGCACACAATATGTTTTATGCGCGAGCGTTTAAGTAGATTATAAAAATCTTTTTAATGCCATGGAGCTTGCAAAAAAATATTAAAATTGACATCGAATGGGGTAAGAAGATAAATCGTTGTAAGCTGGCTTTGCATTGCAGTGAAAATAAAGAAAAACATGTTTTGAGTGCGCAATATTTTCTAAATAATAATTTTCATAAATTTTTTGGTGTTTTTATGCACATTTTGATTACACTTCTCGGTTGTTGCTCTCTATTTGCTTGACTGAATGTTATGAAAACATCTGAAAATGACAATTCCGGTTCAACATTGATGCAGTGAAAGTGAAAAAGGATTTGGATTAAAGTTCAGCTTCGAGCATCAGTGAAAAATGTTAAACACCACTCAAACAACACCTCAAAATTACAAACTTTTTCAACAATTCGTGTCAGAAATCATCAAGCAGCATTACAGCGATTAATACGCTAAAAATAAGCTGTTTAAATTACATAAACCACAAATTATCTGACGTAATTTAATTTTCTTCGCTTTTTTATCCTCCGAGGAAAGCAACAAACTGTTAAAAATAAAACAATCATGAAAATAAATCATCGCGGTTAATTTTACTCAACAGCGAAGGAAAATGAAGAAAACTTGGAGGTTGAAAGAACGAAATAAAAAAAATTACGCCAGAAAATTTGCGCTTAAATTTTATTTTTGCTGTCAGAATTTTTAGTTGTGTAATTAATATTATTGTATAAAACAATAAAAATTAAACGACACCTTTTTTCGGTTATTTATTTAAATTTATGCCTCCTTTAAGGATGTACAAAATGAATTATAATTTCGCACTTAAACATCTCATCCAAGTGCAAATTTAACATCGAAGGGAAATGCCGAGAAGAAAATGAAAGCGAAAAATTAGAATTTGTTGCTGATTTCATAATAAAATTGTATGCTTTGGACAATTTTAATAATACAAAATTTATGAAAAACGTGACATGAGTGTGAATTTAAAGCATATCAAAAAGATTCAAAGTTTTGTATTAATATTAACAGCTGAATAAGACAGATTTTGTTGAAGTAAACAAATAAAGAAAGGAAAATAACAAATTCTTGTTTTAAGACTTCTTCACAATCTCGTAAATTATCTGCAATTCAAGCTTAAATCCCACTCCATAAATTACTCTCAAAAGGCAAAGATGCAAGTGAAAATGCAAAACCAAACACAACAATGTTGAGATGAGAAAGGAAAACTCAAAAACTTCACCTTAGATAAATGAAAAGTAAGCGAAAAGAAGTGTAAAAGATGCAATAAATTATGCTGCTCTTGCTACCACTTGAACATGTATCGTATTGCATATTGCTTGCATCTTGTGGTGAACGAAAAGAAAAGCCTCAAACATGATACTCTAATTGCACTTGCACACATGCATCGTTAAAAATTCTTAACACGAAAAAGAGAAGTGGAGAAAAAATAAAAGCCAAAAGCATTTGTGTATTGTTTCATTTAAATGGAACTGTAAAAAGTAGAAATTTTCTTTTCCAGAAAACAAATATCATGCAACAATACAAAAATATCACTGGCTTTAAACACAGATGTACAGCAGCAGTAAAAGCAAATTCAAATCCCTTTCATGTGGAGTGATAGAGAAAGAGAAATCGTGTCATTATACTTTTTAAAGATACATGCATAAATAAACATATGAGATGAATATTCTTGTGTTGAACAATAAATTTCACTTGGCTTTAACTTCTTTTTCTTTATGTCACTCTCATGAGCTCCGAATGAAAAGAAAAACCCTAAAACATTTGTTTAAAGACGTTGTTGAATGTGCTGGAGAAGAGAAGAAGAAAAACTATCTAAGGATATGATCGTATTACTTTTCTTAATGTTTACATGTGTTACGGTTTTGAATATAGTTGGGAATACATGTATTAAAATTAAACATCATGATGTTGATATTGCTTTGCATCCCAATTGGAAATTTTAAGTTTTGTCGTGAGATGAATTTGACAATTTTTTACCTTTCTCATGCAAACTTTCTTAAAGGTGTTTAAGATTTTTCCTCTACTCATGCAGCATGAAAATTTAGATTTCACACTGGGATATCTAACTGCTTATATCATGATTACATTAAAAACAGAAATAAAATTATTTTCATTGTGGAAAGTCATTTGAAAATATAAATTTTCCTTCTTCTTTTTTGACCCTTTTTTTAATGTGTTCGTAAACATGTTAATATTTCATAACATTTTCTTCTTCTTTCTATGTTTTGTTTTCAAAAGAACAAAAAAAAAACACATAACGCCTTACGCTGTCAAACACACACTCACAGAACGGGTGAAGGAAAAAAATGAAAAACGTTTTTGTGACAGTCGAAAGCTAGAATCTCATCTCTCATTTAAATATGTTCCGGAGCAACGCAACATTAGCTTCTTAGTTCTAAATAAAATAAGACGTTCTTTCCAATTAGTAATCAATTTATTTTTGTTCTTCGTTCGCGCTACAACTTAAAATTTTCTTTACTTTTCCTTTTCTCGTTTATTTCTCATTCTGTCGTCATTTCGGTTTACAATTATCATACAATTCGTTTCGTGCCATAATTGAATTAAGTGATGAAATGGAAAAGTGCTTTTCTTCTTCACAATTAGATTGGATTAATCAATTTTAATTAATTTGCCAACGATTTTTGTGATGATTTAAGTTAAAGAAGAAATAGAAATAAAAAGTTTGAAGTGAAAATAAAACATTTAAATTAATGACTTGATTGAGTTTGTGGATTTATAAAGTACAATTGAAATTAATTCATTATTCATGAAATGGATTTCCATTGTATGCAATCGATGGATCAAGTTGTTGCATTAAAATCTGATTTTATATCGTACAATTGCAACAGTGGTAATGATTTAGTGAGTGGAATTCTTACCCCAACAACTCCATCAACAAAAGTTGTAACCGCAGATAATCCTTTCTACATACCGCCACCTTTTCAACCATTTTCATATTCCCAATCGCCCAACGGATATTGTCAGGTCTCGCCAATCGAATTCTCACCATCCAACAAACCGTCAGCATTCGAGAATAATTACAGTGCGGTGAATGACGATGGAAACAATTACAACAATTACGTTTATTCAAATGTATCTGATACACCAAACTCGCTTTTCGAGCTAGGAAAAGATGCAAATCAGTTTAATTACGATGGTAATTATTTTAAATTCGATCCTGATACTGTGGAAAAATTCAAGCCTCAAACACACATCCTCGATCTCGATACTGATTACATTAATTATAATGAAGAGAATTGCAATTCGAAAAATCAATCACCATGTTCATCACCATCGATGGATCCATGGATCTCATCGCAAGAAGAGAAAACACAGAATGTCGAAAGCAATCAGCAGTTCATACAACTGCAAACACTTCCATCAATTAATCAGGCATTTTCCACTCATTTTTCCGCTATTGAATGCACCATTCCATCAACAGAGAATGTTAACAGCTCAACAAATATTTCATTTGAACAAAATATCCTCGATTCCTTTGATGAAACATTTTTCGAGGAGTTTTCAATTAACGAGAAGAATGATTCGAACACGAGAACAAATGTTGTTGAAATCTTTGATGCTTACATTAGTCTTGAAAACTATAATTCCGTCGAGTTGAATGAGAAACCAAATCGTGAATTTAAAGCGATTTGGAACGACGAGAAAGTTTTGAATGCCTCAGTAAACGATGTTGAAAAGATTCAAAATGTTATTGAAATGCCAATTAAATCTCAAGCATCACAAAAGACAGTAAACGAGGAAGACGGCAATGAAAGTCAACTTATTTGCTTCTGGAAAGGTTGTAATCAAGAATTCGATTCACAAGCATCGCTTGTACTTCATATTGAGAAAATTCACGTTTGTTCAACAAAAGGCGATCAATACACTTGCTTTTGGACGGAATGTCCACGCCAATATCGTCCTTTTAATGCCCGCTATAAGCTTCTGATTCACATGAGAGTACACAGTGGAGAAAAGCCGAATAAATGTCCAGTAAGTTTAATTCATTATGCTCTAAAACATTTTATTTCGTGCCTAAATAACTAATGTCTTCATTCAACATAAAGCCACATGACAATAAATCATCTCTTAACCCCGTTCTACACTTTTTTATTGTTTCGCTTTATTTTTTACCCGCCTTCATTAAAACCAGTCGACCTATTAGTGCTGTAAACATGGAAACCATCAACGAAAGAAAAAGCGTCACGATTAATTTAATTTGCCTAAAACATTGTCGAGGCCCATGTGCGATGCGAACGAACGGTCCAAAAACCTTTCACCAGATAACATAAAAAAAGCGAGAATATTTTTGCGAGGAAGCAAGTGAAAAAATAGATAAATTTCACAGTTGACGTCGTTTGGTATCTCGCACAAATTTTATCATTTTTAAACAGGATAAGTCACGCTTACAAAGCGTCTAAAGAGAAAAACACTTGAGGCAGCAAGTTAAAAAAATATGTTGATGAATATCGAGAAAAAAGTGCAAAACTCAAAAAAAAAATTTGTTTTTGGATCACACATGGCATGTCGAGGGATTGTGCCAGGCATAAACAGGGACTCTCATTTAGTTTATTTACAAAAAAAGATATTTTTTCGGGATTTTTTAACTTCCAATCGTTTCTCGAGTTTGTTTATTTTTGTTTTCCTTACTGAACAGTTGAATGCCAAAAAAAGAAATGTTTAAATATTTTTTAATCACAAACATAAATATGATTTGAGAATATGTTATCCATCTTTACTGGCTCATTTAACTACTTCTCTGTTCTTTTTATTATTGTTATTATTATTTTGGGTGGTTGCCACGTGGTCGTTACTCGTTAGTAAAAGTGAAAGACAAGACATCGTTACTTTTTGGCAGCGCGAGTCGTTATTTCCTCATAATGTAAATATATATAAGAAGTGACTGCTCACATGATATCCACTTCATTTTTTATTTCTACTTTTGTTATTCAAGTGTTCTTTTTATGAGCTTCTAGAGAAGCGAAAGAAAAACTTTTTTTCGTCATATTTTGATAAGTGGAGAAACTAGAACAAAAGAATAAAAAAGATTTAAAGCATCAAGCATTGAAAGAAGTTGCGACAAGATTATAAGATGTCTATGGAGTGGAAATAATTGAATTGAAAATTATAAAACACTTGAGATGATTTCCTTTTCTTGTTCATTCAAGCGAAATCTGCGATGATAACATCATAATTGACCATAAAACAGATTGAATTAAGAAAAAATGGATGTTGAAAATATTTAAGGAATTCTTTCGGATAGTTTAAACAAGTTGCAGATAGTTTGAAAGAATTTATGTAAATTAAAACGGGGATAGTTTATATTTAGACTCCAAAGTTTTAAATTTAGTGTTATTTGATGAAAAGGAATTTAATTGAAATGAAAATTTGATAAATTGTTTCCAACAAATTGCTTCATTAGTCAAGGATTATTATGAGTTTGGGAATTGAGATAATTTATGAGTTTGAAAACGACAATTACAAATAGCTTTTATCCTTTTCGGATAAAATGTGTGTCAATAAAACATGAGAACAGATAGGAAAGCTTAAATTAAAAACCATTCTAAATTTATCATGATTTCGCGACTAATTTTCCTACCTACGCCACATAAACATTTTTGTAGCTTTTGAGGTCATTAGTAATCTTTCCAAAAGCAATAATCATTTGATTAATTAACCAAATAATCATTCTTAAACGTTTCTCCCAATCATTTTGATTTATTTCGATTCTAATTGCTTCGAAAAGATTCTAACAAAATGAACCCTTAGGTTCTCAATATCACTACAAACATGCATATGAATTTTATTTTGTTTTTGATAAATCGCTGGCCATTAGAATTTGGAAAATTTCCCCGTCACAACAAACATATCATATAAAAGCTACAGATCGAAGTTAAACAAACAAATGTGCACGAGAAATAGATTATCGTAGGCACTAAACAAATTGGCTAATTAATCATATAGCAATATGGTTTCCGCTATGGTTTTCTCCCCCGTTTTGATCTTCTCTAACCCCAATACATCATGCACTTTGCACCCCCGCGCACATTAAGTAGCGGATTAAAGATCATACCAACAGATAAATCAGAAGCAGTCAGAGTAAAGAAAAACAAAAAGTCATCATAAAATCCACGTTAAAGATGATATCCAAACATGCGTTTAATAGTACATAAAACATAAATCATATGAGGGAAGAAACAAGGGCGAAACAACATATAAAATTCTTATGATGCGTTTTTATACATTTTTTTCATTCGTTTGTTTTACGTTTGTCCTCATCATCATGATTCTGTTGACTGGAAAATTTTCTCAGTCGATTACAAGCATAAATGAATCTGTTCAAACGACATTAAACATCCCAAAACATTTACCAACCGCTGATGACTTCAACTTACATGTGTAGACACTTTGAAGAAAAAAAGAATTATGAAAAGCAACATAAAAACCTTTTCCATCGTCACATGTGTTCATCTTTATCACAGAACAACACTGCATTCGTCTCTCACCCTGAAAGAAAAACAATTTACGAATGACTTTAATAACTTTCATGGCATTCGAACAAATAAAAATGATGAAGTTTTATTTTGATGTTGTGTTTACAACTTCACTGTTTATAATCGCATTTATAAGGATATTTTTCTAGTTTCATTTAATGCACTTCAAAATATTTTACGATGCTTGTACATAGATATTAAAAGGAAAATATTGTTTCTAACACGCAAGTTATGATATGTTATGAAGAAATATATTTTTCATCCAACTGGATCTGTGACATCGCTGTACTGTCTTGTCAAGAGTCACATTTCACTAAGGGTTAACATCAAATAAAGTGAAGTGTTTTTTTTTCTTATGTCATAAAAGTCGTTTCATTGGTTTTAAGTAGAGCCTTAGTTAAGTGAAAAAGACTATTAAATATATTAAATAGCACATCATTAATATTACGAGAGTTGGAAGAGAGAAAATTTAATTAAACATGAAATTCTTTTTAATTACAGTTCAGTGGATGCACAAAAGCATTTTCTCGTTTGGAAAATTTGAAAATTCATCAACGTTCTCACACCGGGGAGCGTCCATATGTGTGTCAGTTTGTGAGCTGTACGAAAGCATTTTCGAATAGCTCGGATCGTGCTAAACATCAGCGTACACACTATGAGTCTGTGAGTTATGCAACTGACATTTATTAAAATGAGATTTTGATTAAACATTTCTGTTTCTCTCAGCGTCCCTACGCCTGTCAATTACCCGGTTGCGAAAAGCGATACACCGATCCATCATCTCTTCGTAAACATGTTAAAAATCATGATGTTAAAGATCGACGGAAGTCTCATAAAGAATCGTCTGGCAATAAAACCCAAATTGGAGTGAAAAAGAATCGTCGGAGATTTTCCGAATCATCAGTTGTTAGTGTGACATCATGCGAGCCAGTAACGCCATCGACACCACTCACGCCTATCACAAACAGTTCAAAGTTTGATTTTGACGATGTCTTTGATGACCCTCAGCCCCAAAGCTATTGTGAAAAGGATTCTTCGAACGTCATGGACTTTGATGAAATGTCCTTGATTAAGTTAATGGACCATTCAAGCATAAAAGGCGATAATGTTGTGAATTGCCTGGAAAATATCGGAAATGGCTTTAAGCTGGCCGATAATAATTATGACAACCTTGTAAATTATTGCGATCATAGTGAGTACGGTATCGTATATTACTAGCAGTAGTTTCTTTCGTCTTGTTGTTAACTTTTACGATGCTAAAGCCTCGACAAAGATTAGCATTAAACTGCTTTATTGTTCAGACCATTAAAGTCCAACAGTTTAGATAGCCGTGGTAGTAAAATTATATTTTGACTTTTATTTCCACTTCCTGCACTCGAGTGTCGAGGAGTTAAAGGGCAAAAGAGTGATGCGGAAAATTTGCTACATTACCGGAAAATTTAATTATCAGAAGATTCATTGGGGTCGTAATGTGTGCAGTTTCTTGGGGCGTTCATTGTTACCGGTACTAGTACTCATGTAGAGTTTTCAATTTTCAACTTTATTACTCTGTTTGAGGATAAATTTAATTTTAACTCGGAAAAATTGAGACGAAACATTTCGAAAAATGATTCCAAAATGTGAAACATTCTTATATTCATGTGTTGTCTTCCCTCAAGGTGTTTTAAGCAATGTAATTTAACACTGGAATCCAATTAGTTTGCTATGTGTGTGCAAAGTGCTGCTTGCCATATTTAAAAGCAATTTTCTTTTATATTTTATCGTCATGAATAGTTTTAATAGTAAATATTTGATAATCCAGTGATCTCTAATAGGAAAAACATTTTTATTAGTTTTACTTTTTGAATTTGTGAAAGGAAGGAAGGAAATTAAATAAATTGTCGGAACCATCTGATGTCATAAAATAATTGTAAATTTAATTAGTCATACGTATGAAGAGCTTCTGAAAACTTATTTTTGTATAACTTACAACAATTGAATTGTGAAGATATTTCTATCATAAATATTTACCTAAAGTCTTCCTTTATTGAAGTTTATCATAAGTAAAAAAATATTTTAGCATTAATTATTCATCTACAAATTGACAAAGTGAAAAAAAGACAAAGCTCTTCGATAGAGTTTTCAATGTAAATTAAAATTAAAATGATGGCTCATAAAATGCTACTTTGTGACATTAGTTTTAGACAAGTTAGAAGACGTAACTATTGGCTACCATTACGGTCGTTTGGGTTAAAAGTTTGGGTCACAGAACGTTGCCGATAAAGAAGTGGAAGAATTTTCCTTCCAGAAGATTGTTTAGTGCCTTTAAACGACGACCAGACATTTGGTGTCCATGGCAAAGCCTTAATAGTTTTAAATTAAATTTTATCATGTAGAAACTGATGGTTAAGCAACAAGACAACGTCTT
The DNA here is from genome assembly GCA_900005825.1 of Clunio marinus. Lineage (NCBI taxonomy): Eukaryota > Metazoa > Arthropoda > Insecta > Diptera > Chironomidae > Clunio > Clunio marinus. Next base: position 438,536 of record CVRI01000009.1, read on the forward strand.
CCTTTTTCAAGGATCAAATTCTTCTGTGAAACTCTTCATAAAGGCCACAAACGAGAAATAGAAAATAAATTCCTATCGGAAAATTGTTCATAAGCGTAAATTTAATTTTGAGGATACTTATTTGCATGCTATCTAAATATTTTAGAATACAATCAATGAAAGAAATATCAAAAATGTGGACCAATATGAAGATGAAGATGATGATTGTAGTAGAATTTGAAACTGGTTAATAAATAAAATTGAATCATAAAGAAAATCATCTTTTTATTACTTTTTTACTTCTTGTTATTCAGGAAAATCATTTAACTTCAACCTTTTCAGAAATTATCAGAAATGGAATCGCTAAGCCAACCGAAAAGTAATCAGGAAAATTAACTTAACTCGATGAATGAGAGAATGAATGAATGAACGAATAAATGTCTTATTTAACCCTCAAGTACTTCTTTCCCGTTCACTTAATCATGATTTCATTTATCTGCTTAATTATCCATAAACCATTGACGACAAGATTTCATTCGTTAAGTGTTTTTCTTTCCTTTTAAAAGCATCTTTAAGAATTTTACGGAACGGAGATTTTATTATCGAGTGTCAGTTGAAAAGTCGTAAATTTATGAAGATAAAAAAAAAGACTTCAAAGATGATCATTTCTAAATTGTACAATTTTTCGTCATAAAGAATTTTTAAATGATGGGCATAAAATTAATGCTGTCACGAAACCACAAAAACGAAGAAATTTCCTAGAAAAATATCTCAAACAATTTAAATAAACTAATGAAGAAAATCTTCTCAGATCATAAAATTTGGTTCGGTTTCCATAAACTTTCCAATTTATTTTTAAACAATGTCGAGAAATTCCAGCAATCAAACTTGGTGACATGATTCTTAATCCTTTTGACAATTCACATTATAAATTCATTCGCTTTATGATGAAATGAAACTCACTTTTTTATGAACTGATTTTTCTCTCGCATCGCCACATTTGTTGTTATGAAATTTTCCAAGTATGGGGGCAGAAAATTGTCTGAACGGTGCTGGAGTGAAAATAAAATCATATATCACGTTTAAGTGTAGCTTGAAAATACGAGAATAAAAAAATTGTGAAGAAAATTATAATTAAATGGAACACAGAAGTTGACTTTTTTAGCGCAATAAAAAAAGAGTTTTAATTATTACGAGCTGTAATATGTAAATGTAAGTTGAACCTGGTGTATGTAATTTGCCAAGTCATAATTTTAGAAACGCTTCTGTTATCTCTATTTAATTTGAATTCATCTCGAGATTGAAATTGTTCAACTGCGCTGCATAATTTTTTGTTGAACATAAATTCCGATTGAAGTCAAACATTATTTTACAATAGCAATGGTGACATTTAGTCATTGAATGTACAAACTTCCAACGAACCGAACAATGCCCTTCAGCAATTTTGTTTTCAACAAAGCTAACTTCCTCAATGTTGTTTATGCTTCAACTTAAATGTTTCCCATCGAAAATATCAAAAAAGCGTGGGTTTTAGGAGAACAAATTTCCTTAAATATTCAGGTTTGAGAATTATTTTGCTTAATTAAATTGTTTTATTTGCCGATATTTTGTAATCCAGAAATTCGATTTGAGTTTGTATTTTAATAAAGCAACTGAGCTGACATGGATTATTTGGAATGACAAAGAATGTCAAAATTATTGATTTGTTGTATATTTAGTTACTTAATTTGGTTGTTTCGGTACGAGCTAATTGAATGTATTGGCCTTTGATCAATTCCCACCATGGGAATTCCCTGAATTCGTTCTCAAACTCTTGGCACGTTTCGTAAAACATCTCTGTGAGTTGTGGTAACAATGAATGATCCAACGAGGGGAAGAAATGATGCAAAATATGTTGTCCGAATGTGGTTAAAGTTAAAAAGAGCGAATTTTTAACTTCTACTTTATCAATCGTTGCTGCAAGCTGATAAACTCCAAAGTCCAAAGATTTGAGTTCATCACCTTCATGAAATATTTCTCTATGATGGTGTCCAGCATTGATAGCAACAAGCATGTAAAAAAAGCTTGACAACATCACTATGAAAAGCCAAATTTTCACAACTACATAAATATTTATGTTGCCAAATATGTACATCGTAGTTGGTAATAGCAGCGGCATCAGATCATCCGCAAACAGCTGTTGATTATGAAATATTGCACTGGACATTCTGAACAGAAAGCAAAATATTTGTAATTAAATTCGTATTGTCATTTCCAAAATATTTCACCTCATTATGAATCCACTGAAAAGTGTAGAAGCATAAACTATGGGCGAAACAGCCCAATAGAAATAAATTTGAGTTTTCGTCTTCTTTTCAGGCATCCAATTCAGAAAAGGTTCAAAGAATGAAATCTCCAAGTCATGGTATGAGTTTGGATAATGATGATGCGACATAACATGAAAAACTTTGTTAAATAATTGACTTTTAATAGTGCTTTATATGAATGTGAATAATTAGTTTACCAACCTCTCCAGTCTCGATAATTTAAGAGTGATAAGTTCATAAGGTACATTCTCCAATTATCTTTCTGATGAATAAAATTGTGTGTAATGATTACAAGCCAAGAAAGACTCAATGCAGCTAACGATGCAATTAAATAGTTGTTATCGCGTGCAGCAATTACAGAAAATAGAATTGTTGACGTCAACATAAAATCGCAGTAGAATCGTGAATTGCTAACTTGACTTTCATCCAAACTCTCTAACTTGCTTGCCAATCTTCGTTTCATTGTTTTGTAAAATCCATTCTCTTCAAAAGTAATTTTGTAATTTCTCGGCGACGAAGCATCTCGCACGTAAAACTTTGGAAGAATTTTCTCAGCCGAGTCAGTTATGTGGTGAATTTCAAAAAGTTCGGTGATATCGACGCCCTTTGTCATTTCAAGCCAATCTTTACCACCTGGATGATTCTTCATGAATAATCTTAAGTCGTATAACTTGTCATGAACCCTCCAAAGACCTTCAGCGTTATCGTCAATGCGTTTTCCATCTAACCACCTTTTACAACTTTTCGGGGAATCATCTCGATATGTTGGGTATTTAAACGCTATGCTTGAGTGCTTCATAAGTTTTTATGCTGAGGTCTCACAAACTAATAATTTGACTTCAAGAACAATTTTTTTCAAACGTTTTAAACGAAGCATTTGATCACTTTAAATAGCAAATTGCGACTGCTGGTTAAATTCTGTTTCTTGTACTCAATTGGACATTGCTTATTCAGCTTGAAATTCGTGTATGACGTCACTTAAATCAATAACACAAAACACTTTTTACTTACGAATGTAAACATTTCTGTATTTTAAATGGAACAACAAAGAATTATTTGGATAAAAATAAAATTCATAGCAATTCGAGTGATAGTTAAATTTAATTCTCATCATATTTTTTATTCAAAATTCTAATACAATTAATCAAAATATAAGAAATTCTTCATTTTAGTCCTAAATATCTACTCAAAGAGTTTTTTAATAAAATCAGTGTGACGTTTTCTACGAAGGTAACTGGAAAAGGTTTCAGATTGTTTCGTCTAATTATAAAACTGTCAACTCCTAACTATAACTAAATATTTAAACTACGCAGGTTTTATAATGCCATCGGATTGATTGATGCTTAATAAACCAGAATAACTCAAAGCTTTGAAGAAACGAGTTTAATATTTTTGTGTTCCTTTCCGTTTTCAATTTTAATCACAATGTCTTTGATAATGACCTCATTGGAATTTTTCGCTACATCTGTTGGTGGTTGAATGATGTTGATGTTTATGACAGATTTCGGAGTTTCGGAAGTGTGAATGCATTTCCTTCTTCGTTTTCTGCATCTGCAACACATCTTTAACGAAAAACTTTCGTGAAATTCACCGACAGCTTATAGTGTTATGTCATGAAGAGTAAAAAGTAAACTAAAAGAATTATTTTAGAGCAAATAACAGTCAACAAGTTTTAATTTCTGTTAACTCAGCTAGGCCAAATTACACTTACCAAAAGATTTCATTTCACAATGCTCGCATAAATGAATAAGTTATGAATAAAATTAAATTACAACAACAACAGTCGACCTAACCAGTTCAGTGTGACGTTGTTGTTTTCATTCTTTGAACTTCACTTTATGAAGTCTTGATGAATTATTAAAAATAAATCTTCAACTCATCTTTTCTATCTTCATCTAAAGACATTTGAAGTTCATTTGAAGTGAGTTAATGTCTACTGTAAAATAAACATTGGATTTCTTGACTTTGGTGTCAAAGTTCTTTCAAATAATTCAATCTTAATTTAAGGCGACACTGATACACTTAATTACAAATCGTTTGAGTATTTAAATCGTTTAATTTCATTCCAATTATTCCATGCATCATCATATTAACGAACAAGTATGAAGATATGAATGCAGAAAGCATTTCCCTCGTTTGACATGTAACAAGACATGATAAATAACAAATTAGGGAGAAAGATTTTATTGCTTTCTAATTGTGCATGATACCAAGATACTTACTGAGCAATCTGAAAGAACACGAAAACATCTTTAAAGATCCATAAATAAAAGACTAGAAATGTATATTCAAATGAGGGCAATTTCCCTCTTCATAAAGACTTCTTTCTTGTTGTTCTGTTGTATTTGCCTCTTGGGAGCAGTCAAGTTTATTGTGACATACAAGATGTCATAATAATTGTGTTTATGCTTATTGAAAAATAATTACGATTTCAAGACACATAAAAAGGGGAAAGAAAGGAAAAATACTCAATTTTCCATTGACTCAACTTTGATATGTATTTCGGCAAATCAATTTACATTTTCATTTCGTCATGATTTATTACTCGATTCATTTGCTTGCGCCCTCCATGCGTCGCTTCAAGAACGAAGAAAGGCACACCATCACGCAGCTGATGGGATATATGCAAATTTATTCGAGCGGAATGAGAAAGGAATGAAAGACTATTTGTCAAACATAAATACAACATGCCCCAAGTATCATCCATCAAAATTTACATTTTCAGCAAATAATGAGCGAAGAAATTGTATTTTCGTTCTCTCTCTCTCTCACACAATATTCGTCTCTGTTAATAAATGATTCAGAAATCGAGGAAACAAATCATCGACGAATTATGGGAAAATAATTCCCATGGGAGCTTATTTGCATTAGTTTTTGCGGCGGGAGGGATTGACATTGTCAGCATAAGCGAAAACATTTTTATTTCTATTGAGTTTTTTTTATCAATTAGCGAGACTTCGATGAGTCATGGTTAGGAGTGCAATGATGTTGGCAGTTTATAAATAATTTGTTGTTCTAGTGCCAACTGTTGGACATAATATCGTTGTTGGAAAAAAGAAGATGAATCGTGGGAAAATTTTCTCATGCCTCAAATTGCCTACAAATTACACATGAAGCGTCTCGGAGGCGGTACTTAAACTTGATCATATTTCTTGTACTTCATACGTAAGTAAGTAGTCAAATTCTTTAAAGCTTCTTGTCTCGTCTATGGAATGTGCACGATGGATACAAGATAATTATTACAGGTCCTATTTAAATCTCTTTTAAAAGTAATTTATCGAGTTTGTTCTTCATGTTCTGTTTTATTTATGTTTAAAGTTTAGTTCATAAATAAAAGGAAATGGTTCAGAGATGGAAAAAGAGCAGCATCTTTGCTTAATTGAGGGTTCCTATGCTAAGTGAAATTCCGAAGATTTCCATGTTAATAATTTAAATCCACAAAGCCTTTCTCTTCTAGTCTTCTCTTCGCTCCTCTCCTCCCCTTTTTGCCTTCATCAACATTCTGTTATCTTGTTTGTCATTCATGTACAGCTAATTAGAAAATTCTGTTTGATTATCCCTTTTTCGTGTCAAATAGAAGTTGACTTCTTAACAACATAATCCATAATAATCCTACATCCATCATCAAATATCAAATCATGATCTTATTTTCATAAAATATTTAAATGGCCTCCGATGATTAGATATTAACGAACTGTTTCTTCGAAGATTCCTTCTTAAAAAAGTTTTTTCCCACACCCCTTAACACACAGCAGCTCAAAACGCAGCAATGAGTTAATGTCATCATAAATCTCAACTATGTTGTTGATCCCAACCGTTTTCCAATCACACGAAGCATTCACATTTTTTACTCAGTTAATTTTTCTTTTTTCTTTTTCTTATTAACAACAACAAATGTGTAAAGCGGTACACCAAGTTTCAACTTTTTTAAATGAGACAAAAATGAGTTTTCTATATTTCACAGTTGTTTTATATTTTATGACAGGTCACGACACATTATTTTTTTTAATAATTCATTTCTAGTTTCAATGTTGTTTTAAAGCATTTCCACGGTCATGATTGAAACTTCTCCAACAAAGTTATTTTAAGGAGGAAAACCATGAAAAACTTTCGCATATATGCAGAGACAATGAAAACATTAATTAAGTTATTTAAATGTTGAGGTAGAAGACTGTCAAAATGATTGAAAATAAATCTTTGCTGACTTCCATTCTTTTTAACATCTGAAATCGAAAATCAAGCTAAGGACATAATAAATTAAGTTTCAAATTCTTTAAAAGACTAGAACACAAGCAGAGTTATTTTTGCTTAATTATAGATTTGTGATGAAAGAGTCATTGAATAAAAACGTCGTTAGCACTCAACAATGTAACAAATTTTTTTATCAGAGAAAGTAAGCAAAAAAATGAGAAGATCTTTAAGTAAATGAAATGAAACACACTTACACGCACTTGACGAAGAATAAGAAACATTGTCGCAACGAGAATTGAAGGAAAGCGACAGCCATATGGTGGTGAGAATTGTTTCGGGTGAAGAACCTTTCGGTGAAAGAAAATTTAACATTTATGTAAGTTACAAGTGAATATGGCAAATACTTAAAGGACAAGTGCATTATTCTCGTGAGTACAAATTTATTTAACGATTTTTTAGTGATGGTGTTGTTGGAGCCCTTCTGTACAACATATTGCTGCTTCACATTCCTGCGATTCTTCGCTTTTTATTATACTCGACGGTAATTGTCGCGTCAATACGATCGTAATACAAACGAAGAAAAGGGTGAAATGATTTTCAATCCGTCGTAAAACCTTAAGGAGGTCAATTGTGTCGTGCTTCTGTCGTAAAATTTCGGAAATCTTGGATTTGTCTGTTTTATGAAACAAGAAGTAGTAAAATATTTTTTTAAGCCTCATTTCTAAATTGAAATGAAGAATGTTAGTCATGGATTTCTGTAAGGTTTCTGTCTCAACAAATCCCAATCTCATTATCCCGAATCCTTTCCCCTGTCTTAATCGGAAGAAAAATGACAACATATTTTATATTCTTCTTTTTATTCATCCGCACTTTCGGCAGCAAATCACGCCGCAATAAATTAATTTCTCTTAGTCGTCGTCCTCTTTGCGTTTAAAATCCTACCCCATATCAGGATTTTTTGTTGTGTTGTTCTCTGCTCCTTCAGCGAGCCGTCTTAATTCTACAAAAATGAAAATTAATGTCACTAACTCATTATGATTTTCTTCTCCAGATTTTTCAATCTAAGTAGAAATTTTTTTCTCTCTCTTTCAACACACAATCCGAGTGTACGTTGGTTGAGCAAGTAAAAAAAGACCCCCAGATTCATAAAGCAACACACAATGACAATTAGAAATTATGATCTCGTGGATTTCTTGAACTTTTCTTTTTATTCTTTACAAAAATCTGGCAAAGATCTGAAAATAGAATCATTCATAATTGTTACGCAATGATGAAGATGGAGTACCGAAAGTCCAACGTTTTATGAAGTGTTTTATAAAGCATCTGTTAATCAAAGTTGCTTGTTTCGTCCTGCATATTTTAAACATTCTTTTAATTTATGACATAAAAATTGTCGCAGTTGGTATGACCTTGTAGAAAACATTTAACTTTTTTTTGTAGAAAGCCTTAGAATTTTTAATTAATGGACATGCAACATAAATTTTAAAAGATTTTTTTTTTTCTTTTGAGATTGTTAGAGAAAGTTTGTTTGATTGTTTCAATGAATGAATGGGTTCAATGGGTTCAATGGGTTATTGAGAAATAAAGAATTTATTAGCAGTCCTTATTAGGAAGTAAATTTACGTTCTTCACGTTTACGTGAATCAGATTTTGCCGCAAAACAACATTATAACAGTCATATTCGAGAGAATTTTCTTTTGATGCTGTAATATTCTCAAAATGTCTCAGTGTACACACTCAGAATGTGGAAAACCCAGATAACATCTCATATTTAAAATATACTTTGAATTCGTCGTTGTTTATTTTTATTTTCTTAGTAAGAAATTAGTTTTAACACATTTTTTTAAAACAACATCAAAATTGGAGATGGGGAAGCTCCACATGGGGAGCTTCAAATTATGCATGCATAATTTTAAGTTACTCCGGCCGGTGTGGAGTTTCCGACTGTCCATGGACCTTCCGACTGTCCATGGACCTTCCGACTGTCCATGGACCTTCCGACTGTCCATGGACCTTCCGACTGTCCTTGGTCTTNTATTTAAAATATACTTTGAATTCGTCGTTGTTTATTTTTATTTTCTTAGTAAGAAATTAGTTTTAACACATTTTTTTAAAACAACATCAAAAAATGTCTACGTCATTGACACGGACCGTTTTACCTAAGACGCAATTATGAAACAAAACGGAACAGTGTGAAAAGTGAAATCCAGCAGAATGTTTGAAATCTGATAAAATTAAAATATTATTATAAATATTTTGTGTTAATAGTGAAAATAAATGGAATAATCTTATTTCTTTGAACGCTTTCACTGAAAAGCTATCAACATTTGATCAAATATGTAAGTTTAATTTTGAATTTCATAAGTAAATTGACATTGAAAATTAGTTTGGTTAAAATATAGTTCAGCATTGAATTTTATTTATTTATTTCTTGCCTTAAGGCAAATAAGTAATCAAATTTAAATATCTTCAATTAGTGCATTCCAATCAGTTTTAAACATTTTATAAGGTTCGGTTAATATTTGATAACTAAATTTCCAGAAAACATCTAAAAAACAACATCAAAGCCAAAATCCTACCTAGCATAAAATATAAGAAAATAAGAAGAAGAAGAAAGAAAAATGGTCGAATCCCAAGATTCTCTTTACACCTTCAATGCACAGTGAGTTTTTTCTTATTTTAAGACTCGACAATATTTTGCATTTAATGTTGTTTCAGAAACGACCATCTTGAGCTTGGCCAGATTAATACCGAAGACTTGCTTGTATCTTCCGACGACATCATGAATGCGAGCATGTTTAGCTTATCTCCTAATGGATTTCAGGATGAATTCAATTCTGGAGAGAATGAAAAAGTGTTTGTTAGTGGTGCTATGGATGAGTCACAACTGATCCCTTATTCTGCTGGTCCAAAGCATCTCTATCAATTGCCATCCATGGAAGACATCAACAATGAATGGGATTTCAACATCTTCTTACATTCTGATTATGCTGGGAAGACTACTTGGATGTATTCACCAAAACTTCACAAAGTGTTTGTGAAAATTAACACATCAATGCATGTGAACGTGAAATTTGAGAACGTGGATCCAAGTCGAAAGCTTTTCGTAAGAGCAATGATTGTTTATTCTTCTCCTAATGAGTTTGCTGAGCCGGTCAAAAAGTGTCCTAATCATCGAGACCAATCGAACAATCTTAACAGTCCTGAGCACATCTTGCGTTCTCCTGCTTCTCACACTGTTTACATTGGAAAAGAGGAAGGAAAGTTGTTCGGTGAGAAATTAGCAATTCTCGTATCGCAGGACGATCTTGTGGCTGGTGAGCCTCTGAAGCTTCAGTTTACATGTCAAAACTCATGCAGTGGTGGAATGAATCGTAAAAGTACGTCAATCATTTTCACATTAGAGAATGAATTTTATGAGATTCTGGGGCGAAAAGTTTTGGCGTTCAAAGTTTGCTCATGTCCAAAACGTGACAAGGAAAAAGAGGAAGAAAGTTGCAAGAAACCATTACCGAAGAAACGAAAGCCTGAAGCAGAACCTCCTTCAACATCGAAAAAAATTGCAATTCAAATTCCAATCAAACAAGAAGTTGTTGATGTTTTGACGAATGCTGTGTCATTTCAAGAGTTGCCATCAGATTTGCAAGCTTTAAACTCTGATCTGGTTGGATACAAAAAGGAAAACTCTTGTGAGGTGACTGTCACAATGCCAAATGAAAAAATGAAGAAAGATTTGTTGAAATGTGCTTTTGATATGGTAGCTGGTGAAATGGCTCGAACAGCAAACACACCCAATGCCGCTGATTATCAGCCTTATCTGGAAAACATCCAGAAACAAATTGGTAAGTAATTTCTTCTTCGATCATTTAATGTTGTTAGTGTGGAAAGAAGAAGTAAAGTTATTTTTATAACGACTCTTAAATCCACATCAGCATCAATCATACAATTACAATAATCCAAAAACAGTTCTTAAAATGTTAAAATACTAAAAAGACTGATACAAAATGTAAATGCTTCTTACAGATGACAACAATTAAATGTTCTCTCAGCCAATTTTTAAATACCTCAAGTTTTCCACAAAAGCGATGCGCTATTAAGTTTAAGTTTTAAATTTCTTTTTTTTTTTTAATTGCTATTTAGTTTTAAGATGAGCATATTTGTATTGTGCAATTCGTTAATCATTTGACAATTTCATAATCAGATGATGCAATAATCAAGTTGATTAACGAATATCACCAGAGGTACAAAAACTTTTCTTTTTTTTCTATTTTTATTTGACTCAAGAATATTTTTTAGTGATTAAATAGATTTGTTTTTATATGAAATCGGAAAGCTTGTGATGAAAAGGTTGAAAATAAGAAAGAATTTTAAAATTCTTAGATTGTGAGAAAACTTTAATATGATTGAAGACGAAAATTGAAAGAGTTTTAATTGAGATTAACAAATATTTTTTATTGAATTATATTTTTTTTTGAATTGCAAATGTTGACTAAAGCAATCTGGGATGAAACTTTACTATCTACTTATAATCAGTGTAATTACGTCACTTTATACTTAACATCAATTTCCAGTGATGAGCATCATTATTGATTATCGGAAGCGTAGAGTAACACTTTTTATTAAATCAAAATTAGTTTGTAAGACAATTGCCTTAAAGTATGAAGAAAGAAAGAATTCTTAAAATAAGCATAAACATTAATTTTAAGCATAGAATAGATACAAGACAAGATATAATAAAAGTTTTCTGATTATTTTTACTTAACAAGAAAATAATAAATAAGAAAATAAAAGAGAATTTTACTTTTAATCATTTGTTTTTCTTAGCAGATATTCTATTTATTAAAAAATTATGCTTGCAACTTGCAAGTGAGATTCACATTTAGAATCTCCATGGAGTTTGTAACCGATTTTATTTTCAAAAATGTGTCTCAGATAGAAATATCTAATCCGTTATTCAGGTAGTCCGAACTCGTGAGTTCAAGCAAGCTTTGAATTAATCCAAAAAATTCGTTTTCTTTCTAATTTTGAGTGAAACTACTTTAGTGTTGGTTGCCATCATTTAAAACAAACATTTTCAATGATAATGCAATGTAATTTAGACATCTCTCATTCTTATCTAGATGAAAACCGGTAAATATGATAAATTCATCATTTTGTACTTCCAAGCTTGATTTTGTAATTCAAAACAATATTTATAAACAAAGATGATAGGGAAAACATCAATGAAATAGAAAAAAGTGAATTTTCTGTGGAAAGATAAAGAAAACCATGCCAAGGCTCTCATTTTGTGTTAGTTCAAAGAGATCATTTGGAAAATTGTAAAAAAGTGTACGAAGTGTGATAAGAAAGTTTGTTTTATGAATGAAATGAAAATTTCCTTTGTATAGGTAGTGCAATTTAATTAAAAACCTTGAGGAACACCAGAACTGTGATAATCAAAGTACATACAACAATTTTTATGCAACATAACTAAGGGTGAGTCCTTGACCAGAAATTTCAATTAGAATCATTTTATTAAATGGAATCAGAGTGCAAATAAAATTTGCTATTTGTTATCACAATCAGTAAATTATCTTAAGCTCTTGCAAAATGCCGCAAACTTCTGTTTTTATCAGTAAACACATATCCACAATACATTGACGCAACAGGCTGGTTCCAAAATTATTTTCTTTTCTTTCATGAGTAGACTTTCGAGAGCGAGCTTTTAAAGGCTCTCAGCGCGAAACATTTCGTCACATTATAAAACGAATGCTTTTCATTCAAGTATCGCTGAAATTCATTTCTCAGTTTGCCTTCAATATTCATTCAGTTAAGTCAACATATTAAATCTGCGGGTATTAATGACAAGTGTGAAAGACTTAACACAACATTAAGAACAATAAGAGGCAAACTATTGTCATTACCGTGACTAATCATCATCTAAAAGTGAAGCATTTTACAATTAGATAAGAAAACAAAAGAAATAATTTTGTTGGAAGGCTTTGACCCAGACAGATACGTTTCATATGTTAATAACATAAACAACAGCTAGTTTTGATCGACAACAAGTTCAATAGCAAAAAATTGAAGGCCGATATTTAACGTTAAAACAAGGGTAAACCTTTCATACATCTTATTAAACAACATTGATTTATTTAATATTTTTGCTCTTAAGCGAAAGGTAAGCAGAAGATCAGAAAAAAGAAAAATTTCGCTTTTTTTTCTGGGTTGCCTTAATGTTGGAAATTTGCATGGCATTTACAAAAGTAGTCGATATGAAAAAATTCGCTTTCATTGCAAGCATAAAAAGATGTTATAAAGCGCAACAAAAACTATCGCTTGAAGTGCTCGGACCGGTTGCAATACACGATAAAAAATCGCATTCCTAATAAAAGAATACTTAGAAAAACAATTTTTTTATCGCGAAGTTCCAATTTTTTTAATCGTAATTTGTACAAGTGGCTCACTGACAAATTTATATGACTGAATAACAACGAAAAATCTATTTATAATGAATAATTTGGGAGTAAAAAAATTGTTTTCAATCCAGCAATTGATTATAGCGTGCAAGTTTTTTTAAGCTCTTGTCAAACTTGGCCCCATTCAAAAATTAATTGACTTTAAAAGTCATTTAAAGTACAAAAAAGAAGTTGCAGAAGTTCTGAACAGAATTAGGTTACACCATCAATAGTTCCGAGATTAGATTTATTTATAACATTAGTCGACAAAATCTCATGCAACCACTTGTCGCGTCGTTCATTAATTTTTCAATTAATCATGCGAGAACAAGATTTTCTGCCTCGTTTCATTTAGCATTTTAATTGTTTTGCATCTATGATAACGAAATTGAATGACAAGCAAAAATATTTATTGGCATGTGACGCTTAATTAAATTATGCTGTTCGCTTGATACAATAAACAAAAAAAAATTTATTGGTAGTAAATTTTTAAGATCGCTGAACTGCTTGACGAATTTTAAAGCGCGCGCGGAACTGTTTAACATTTATATATTGACTTATGAATGGTCCCAATAATGTTTCTTTTAAATATTTAATTTTCTACTTTGGGTCATCGACTTTCTCATGACATCAATATTGCACAAAAAAATCTAACAAATTGTTTGTTTATTTATAAAATTATCTCGTAAAGAGATAATTGCTGCTCAGTGAACCTGAACTGCCCATAAATGAATTAAGGAAATTAAAAACAGATTTAACGTGCGACAATTCTTTTTCGGAAATTAATGTCTAAAATAGTTTGTGATTCTTAGTAAATAGTTTAATATTATTTGCATTGATAAGAGATGTGGGTTTACGAACTTTCGCCTTTACAGCATGACAGTTGGTCATTTTATTATTACTATTACTTCAATCTTGTGCCAACATTGTGAGGGATTTTATAGACTTTTCGGAATTGATTAATCTGATTTTATTATCAAACTTATCAATGACAATAGTACGTCAATTTAAGCTCTCTTAAGTACATAAGTGTTAATATTTCTTATCAACCTAAGCCCAGAGGTTTATCACACGATTAAGGGATGTGACAAGTAAATTCTTTAATCAAAACCATCAAAATAGTATTTTAATAATAATTTAAAATTGCGAAACTTGAACATGTCTCGAGATAACAAAATATTTGACAATAGAAGCGATTTTTACAAATCATTGTTAACAATGAAAACTTGCAGTCTGAGTACATTTTCATTAGTGAGAAATTTGATATCTTTAGGAATGAAGCACTTGAAATTTTATTAAATTATCTGAATTTAGGGAAGAAACTGAAGCGTGTTATTTGTGAGAAATGAAGTGAGTAGAGTGGTCGCAGTCTAATTAGGGTCGTTTATTGATTTGTACTAATTTTCTGTTTATTACGCAACGTTTCTTTGAAAAATATTCAATACAATAGTAAAATGAAAGAAAATCGTTTTAAATGCATTTCTTTGGAGAAATTATAACAGGGATTGGAGTTAATTAAATAGTGGAAAGTTATTCTAGTTCAGTATCCAAATTTACTTGAAATCCCTGAAGTATAAGACATGCTTGTGAGTCATTGTCGTGTAGAATATTTCATCACGAAGGAATAACTTCCTTCAGATCGTGTTTAAAATATTTACGATTTCTTTGAACAAATGTCGCATTTAGATTGAAATGCATCATTTAATTTTTAATTCACCGGTGGTTTTAAATTGTGTCTTGTCAACAGGCCGATCTTTTAATCAGTGAAAGTGATTCTCATGCAATTCTCACGAGTTTGTCTTGTTTTGATATTTTGCCAAGAAAATTACCATCAAAGAGTTTTCATTTCTCGTATTGCGATGCTTTAAGTTTATGAGTCAAGCATTTGTTCTGCAAGTTTCCAACAATAATCAACGTTAATTAGAGAAAAATTATTTGAAGCTTATCATCAGAAGTAAGATTGAAATGAAATAGAATTAATAAGTAAAAAACATTTCAGACTTCTCACATTAAGTCAAGACTAAACAAAAGTGTTCCTGAATCGTTGTTTAAAATCATCTTTGAAAACTGATTGAAGTTATAATATAAATAAAAAATAAATTATCGATAGTCGAAAACATTCGCATCAAAAATTAACTGATAAGGCAAAAAGAGGAAATGAATTTGAAAGAACGAATTCTGCTTCAAACCTTTGCAGTGTTAACAGTATTAAGTGAGTATAATGAATTAGTTTTTGAATTTTTGAAACATTTGTTTCTATTTCAAAAGTTCAACGCATTCTAAACTACGCATTTTTTTGCTCATCACTTTTCTCGATTATTTTTAGACGTTGTTTGTTTGCAAGATGCGACAAGATTGTCGCTTTCATCGAATGATCTGACTTTAGTCGTGGGTGAAACAAAGAACTTAAGTCTGACGGTTGAGTAAGAATTGATAGGAAATTAAGTGAATTATCGGATTCATTCAAAATATTTTTTACAGCGGTTCATTGAACACTTCTCTGACGATTTATTTGTATGAAGATGATGGTCATGGCCTTATCAGTATCACTCCAAATCAACTGACGATCCCCGCAAATTCACAATCAAACTGGACTCAAGAGATAAGCTTCTTTGGAGAAAATCCTGGACACGCAGAAATTGTTGGCAACGCAACACCAGTTGCAGTCATTGACGATTCTAATTTATTTGTTCGAATCATCGTTGCAAATTCATCTTCAATTATATTGATTTCATTTATTGTTGGGTGGATTTACTTCGTAGCCTGGTCGATATCATTTTACCCACAAATATGGATAAATATCAAAAGAAAGTCAGTTGTTGGCTTAAATTTCGACTTTCTAGCGTTGAATTTACTTGGACATACTTTATATGCGCTTTTTAATTGTTCACTTTATTGGATAACTACGATCGAAGATGAATATTTTCAAAGATTTCCACGTGGTGTCAATCCCGTTGAGCTTAACGATGTCTTCTTTTCCATTCATGCATCACTTATTACAGCTTTTACGATCTCCCAATGCTTCATTTACGAGGTGAATTAAAGATTAGGATTAACTTAATCTAATCTCGTTACATTTAAACCTTCTTTAATCTAATCCTTTTTTTAACTCCGACTTTCAACAAATGATCATAGCGCGGAGAACAACGAGTTTCTAACATTGCTAGAGGTATTCTAGGTCTCTTCTTTACTATCATCATTGTTACTTTCATTTGCTCTGCTGTTGGTGTATGGCATTGGCTCGATTTCTTAAACACTTGCAGTTACATCAAACTTGCGATAACGCTTATCAAATATGTGCCTCAAGCTGTTATGAATTATCGTAGAAAGAGTACCGTTGGATGGAGCATTGGAAATATCATACTTGATTTTACAGGAGGTCTTCTTTCAATGCTTCAGATGATACTGAATTCATATAATTATAGTGAGAAGAATTATTTTGATTGAACGTCCCAACATTGAATGAATTTTTTTTCTCTTTTCTGAAATAGACGATTGGCAATCGATTTTCGGAGACCCAACAAAGTTCGGTCTAGGATTGTTTTCAGTACTTTTCGATATCGTTTTCATGCTGCAACATTATGTTTTCTATCGGTTAGTATCTATTTGTAAACATTTCTTTTTTTCAGAGAGATATTGCAGATTCAAATTAAAATTTTATGCTCATAACTTCAATCATTGACATCATCTTTAAATATGGTTGATATTTTATTAAGATTAATAATATTTTAGCAAATCGAAAATCCCTCCAGACAGTTCACGTTCAGATCTCACAGGAATGGATGCTGAAAAAATGGAAAAGGTCGAAAGATATTAAAAGATGGCCGAAACTTAATTTTATTCTTAAAAACATTTTGATTTTTATTGAAAATAACGCTTTTTATTCACAAGAGCAATATTTATTCCTTAACATCATCTATGCAAAGATCCATAAATATTTATTTGTAATTGCTTTATGTGTTGTTCAAACTTTTTATAGCAAAAAATAATAAAAAATTGAATAATTGCTTCTTTTTTTGCAGAGAATGCTAAATATTAATAAAATGAATCATTAAACTGCTTTTGAGCTTTCAAATTTGCTGCTTTCAATTGCTTTTTTGCTTTAAATGACAAAATAAACAGCATGATTGAGCTTTAAATTAATGAAAAGCTTTTTTTTTTGTTGCTTTATTTTTGTTGGAGATTTTTTCTGTTTCGATGACGAGCTTTTGCTATTTTCTGCAACTATGATCATGTAACAAACATTTTCTTCTAATTAAAAATGTCAATGAGACTCATGCAGTATCTCTCTTCCTATTTTTATATCGTTCAAAGCTTACCCCACTCTCTTTCTTTCTTTCAACAGAAATCTTTTGCCATATCAACTTATTCCTGACTCAGATGAAGATGCGGAGGAAGATAATGAGAATGTTGAAGAGACGTCCAAAACACGTGATGATGAGGCTTAAAACATCTAGACTAAATTAGAATATAATTAATAATCTTAGATATAAGATCGAAACAAATGCAGAAATGATTTTCGAGTGAATTGTGTAATGACAATAATTTTATACAGACCTTACAGTTTATTATTTTATGCATGCAAGTACTGAACTGAAAATGTGATTCCTTTTAGCAAACATTCATGACCATAAATTTAAAATAAGAAACAGAATAAAATTTTACCCGAAGACTATTCCCAAGCGACCACTCATTAATAACTTCTTCAAACTTTCATACGTCTCTCTTCTTCATATTCTTCACTCAATAGTTAGTTTCGTTCCAAACGTTGGTCGGTGCTTACATAAAAGTGTGTCAGTTCTTTTCATTTCGAGGAAAGAAGATTGAAATTTACAAATATCAATTTTAATTGAAAGAACTACTCGTTTTCTAGCAATAAGAGACAGTAACGTCATCAGATACCTTTAGTTGTTTACTTTCAAGCTTTAAACAAATCTTACTTACGCAAGCAATTCATGTAGGTATTTCTTCAGCATTTATTTTGAGATCTTTCTGGAATTAAGTACGCTGTTTAATATTTAATCATAAACAAGGAACAATTTGAAATTCTTATGCAATTTTTTGTATGATGATTGGCACTTTTATACACAACATTCAATGCATTTGTAAACTTTTTTTAAATGACAAACTTCTTTATCTTAAATTGAAGGAAAGATGGAAAAAGAAAGTTTTAACAAACAAGAAAGATTCAAAAGTTTGAATTTTATCTTCACTTGAAAATGATTTTTATTTGTTTATTTGCTTCTTCATATGATTTTTATGAGGATTTTGACAGAAAATAAAAATTTATAGTAAATGTTGATAGAAATTATTTAAGTTAACTTCTTCATAAGATGAAAGATTTTAATGGTAGGTTCTAATTGAACAGAATTATCCACACCCACACATAGATAGAGAAACATTACAGAAGATATCTTGTGTATGTGTATGTACGTTTGTAAACATGTAAAAATTACTCAATGAAAATTATTCTAAATAAGAAAACTTTGTTGATAAAATTTATTGTTTCATTACTTAACGATTCATTTCACGTAAAAAACGCATTTTAATTAATTCTTTTGTGTCATTGCAGAAGAGAATTTTATCGGAATTTGGCTTCATTTAATAAAAGAGTTGCGACTTCAATAATAATAATAACAGGAAACAGCAAACGAAGCAAATAACTTAATTAAAGATGGCTTTGGCGCTTTTCATTCCGCCATTGGCGATGATATTTTTTGCTTTTTACTTCCTACGTTCATCGAAAGAAATGCCGAAGAATTGGAGAGAATTTGTTGTTGAGTTGAAGATTCAAGCTTCTGGCACGCAAGGATTAGCCGAAGATACAATCATGAGATATTGGAATAAAGTGGGTGAGTAGACATCATGAAACCTCGTCTTTATCTTAATTAACAGAAGAAATTTTCAAATATTTTAGAACTAGTCAAGCGACCAAATAAAATTGCTGTAATGACTGGCGGTAATCGTGGCATCGGTTTGTGTGTTTTGGAAAAACTTTTAAAATGCGACATGACTGTAATGTTAGGAGGGAGAAATCCTGAAGCATCAAAGAAATCTGTTGAAAGTTATCTAAATGAAGAATTGATAAAGGGAAAAGTTTTCTATGAAAAATGTGATACTGGCGATATGAAATCAGTGAAAGAGTTTGCGATGAAAGTTCAAGAAAAGTTTCCAGCAATTCACTTGTTAATTAATAATGGTAAAATCTGTAATATTTCAAGTTGATTTGGTCAAAAGCTGAAAGCATTTTGTATGTCTTATAGCGGGTGTTATGTGCACACCTTATAAAGAATCATGTGATGGATTTGAATCTCAAATGGCTATCAATTACTTGGGACATTTTCTGCTGACGCACTTGCTAATGCCACAGTTAGTTGTTGGTTCAAATAATAATGACGGAAGGAATGTGAGAATTGTGAACGTGTCGTCGTGTGTTCATAGACTAACGGATATCGATTACAGTGATTTTCATTGCCAGTAAGAATTCCTCCCTCTTCCTTCATCTCATTTATTTCATCATCATAATCAGCATTTCTTATTTTCATTCAGAAAATTTTACTATCCAGCGGATGCTTATAACAAAAGCAAATTAGCTCAGGTTTTATTCACAAAGTCTCTTGAAAGGTTTTTCTCGGAACATGAATTAAAGATACAATCACATTCACTTCATCCTGGTGTCGTCAATACTGACCTGTTTGAGCATTCAAGCACGGATTATATTCCATGGATTCGGAAAATATTCTTTAAGGTGTGTTTATTTGGTAACTAAGAAGATAAAGGCATTGACGATATTCTCGTCACGTTCATAATATTATGTTTATCGTGATAATCTTTATTATGAATGAATGATGAACATGTGAATGAAATGAAACATTAAACCTTTTTCCTGGTTTAACCAAAATCATCATGTGATTCCTCTCACTCTTTCAGACGCCTGAAGAAGGTTCAAGGACGGTCGTTTATGCAGCAATTTCTCCGAAATTGGAAGGCGATGGTGGAACTTACTTATCTAATTGTACAAAATGGAATTATCACAAATCATCAGATGATCCCGTGGAATGTGAAAAACTTTTCAATTTTACTTGTAAATTGCTGAAAATTGAAGATTTTGGGAAATTTACATGAAAGTTTCTGAAATATTTTATTTTTTATTTTTTATAAAGTTCAAATGAAATAAAATTACGTTTTTTTATAATTATTAATTGATTATACAGTGGAAAATCTAAAAGTGAAAAATCTTGATTAAATTTCAGATTGCTTTATTTTAAAGCTGAATGAGCTTCATGAACAAAATTTTAAATGAAAATATTTTACTGTTCATTACAAATAACTGAACTCTGAAAGCATTTCGATAAAAATATTTTATTGTGCATCACGTAATTAGACTTTGCATTATCATGTGCATTTATATGCGTAGAAAGTCTGACTTTGTGTGATGTTGTGCAGTCATTAGAGTGCACTCAAAGTTCAACTAGCTGTGATGTGTAAAGAAATATTTTCCAATTATTAAATTAACATCGTTTTTTAATTTTTATTTATTTCCTTATTGGCTATATTAACAGATGATTAAATCTAGAAGTGGAGCAAAAAAGAACAAGTTGAACTTATTCAACATCATCTCTTACAATTCGTTGAATAATCTTAGTGAATATTCAATATATTTAATTAAAATCTGTTCGTTAATATGACGTACATTTACAGACAATCGCAATATTCTTTTTCTTCAATAACAACAGTCAATCTCGCAAATAAATGTGAGAATTGAACTTAATCAAACATGAACAAGTCAAAAGCAAGCAGTTGATCACCGGACGCGTAACAATTCAAATCGAACAGAAGATTTATTTTTTAAAAGAAAAGTTAGTTTTGTGTTTCTCTGCCTTCCTTTCTTTCTCACGTTCAAGTAATAATAATCTCAACTTACAAACAAACCTTGAACTGATTAGCTTTTTAATAATACTTAGGAATCAAGTTTTTTTTTCCCTTTACCTAAACTAACTTGTTTCAATAACTGTGATGTGAAACTTCAATTTTGATAGATTTCTTTGAATCATTTCATTACTTCGACTAGATATTCAAAGTAACAATTCATTTGAAACAAAGTTGCTGCTTAGTGCAGTTGAAAAAAATAAAAAAGACGTTAGCTTATTAATTAACATATTTAAACTTCATTTATTTGGAATTTTAGCATTTAAATGCGCAATCACTTGGAGTAGATAATTCTTAGAAAATAAAGTGTCAGACGTGAAGGCGAAAGTGTTAAAAAATGTTGTTGATTCTACTTCTATTGAGCTTGCTCGTTGTCTTGTTCATTCTTTATTACGGAAGATCGTCAAAACGAATGCCAAGAAATTGGAGAGAGTTCACAATTGAACTTAAGTATCAATATTATGGTGGAATGGGATTCCTGGCTGATGTTTTAATGAAGTTTAAGAACCATGAAGGTAAGACGGCAGATTGTATTTATTAATAGTAATGAGAAGTTTCTAACTGTGATTTATCTGGAGATCTTGTTTTAAAACCTGGAAAGGTGGCAATTGTGACTGGAGGTAATCGTGGAATTGGATTTGAAGTTGTTAAAAAGCTTCTTTTGTGTGACATGACTGTTGTGTTGGGAGTAAGAAATCCCGAAATAGTAAAGAAAACGTTTGAGGACATTTGTAAAGCAGAACAAAGAAAAGGAAAAGTTGTCATTGAAACATGCGACACCGCAAAAATGGAATCAGTCGAAAACTTTGCTAAAAAAGTTCAGGAGCGTTTTTCAGAAATTCACGTGTTGATTAACAACGGTAAAAATAATTGAAAAAATATTTTAAAAATATTTTGCGCATTCAATTTTATAACTTGATTCAATTAAAATAGCTGGTGTTATGTGTACGCCTTACAGTAAAACAAAAGACGGCTTCGAGTCCCAGATGGCAATCAACCATCTAGGACATTTTCTTCTGACACATCTGCTGATGCCACAACTGAAGGCTGGAGGATTGAAGAACGATTCTCAAAACGTGAGAATATTGAATGTTTCTTCATGTGTTCACAAAGCAGCGAAGATGGATTATGATGATTTCCATATGGAGTAAAAGTTGCCGAATGGTGTTCATGACAGACTTTTTCATTTTATTCTTTTATGGTTTCAGAAAATTTTATTATCCTGTTGACTCTTACAACAAGAGCAAATTAGCACAAGTTTACTTCACTCAACATCTTGATGAACTTTGTCGAATGAGTCATTTAAATATTCAAGTTCATTCGATTCATCCTGGAATTGTTCACACTGATCTCTTCCAAAATTGTAGCTCCGGATATTTTCCATGGATACAAAAATTGTTTTACAAAACAGCTGAACAAGGTTCAAGGACAATTGTTCACGCAGCAATGTCACCGAAACTTGAAGGTCATGGTGGCACATACCTTTCGAATTGTAGGATTGCTAAAGCAACAAGAAATCAAAATGAAAGCAGAAAACTTTTCGAATATTCTTGTGAAATTTTACATGTTAAAGATTTTATGAAATAAAATTGTTGTTGAGTTATCGAATCAGTTCTTTGTTGTATAAAGAAAATAATAAAAGGTTTATTTCTAGTAATTCTTATATGTTTCAATAGTAATTATAATGAACAGTAAAGACAACTCCCACTGAGAACTCCACAGTAATTCAACGTTATTATTGAGCATTTCTATCTATCTCAAAAACATATTTTGCATTGCATAATTTATTATTTCCATAAAGGTATAAAAGGTAACATATAAATGCAACATTTCCATTTTATTGTTTATTTAGTTGTTGAATGCTGAAAGCTCATTTGTTGTTGATAAAATGTTGAATTACAAGAAGAGGCCATTGCAAGATTTAAAGATTGGACAAGCAATGAAGAAAAGTTTGAAGGAATTTGCTAATCAAACTTTAGTTCATTGTTATCATTATGTGGTCGAACCCAATCGTCATTTTGTTGAAATTCTAATGTGGTGGACATTGCATATAATCATAACAATCGCTGCAATTTACATAATGATGTATGCATGGTCAAGTTTCACAGACAATCCAACAATTACAACTTTGGAGTCACAACATTATCCAATTTATAATTTGAATTTTCCAGCTGTTGGAATTTGTTCGAACAACAAAATAAGTCGTAGAGAAGCGGAGAATTACGCAGATTTTTTGTAAGTTTTTTTCATATTTTTCTATTTTATTTTGATCATTTTAAAAACTTTCACAGAATGAAATCAGAAAGAATTAAGAAATCTTATGAAACTAAAGAAAAAGTTATGGAAATGATTCGATATTTTGGAAGAATTTACGACCCTGAAGAGAGAGGTAAAAACGAGTTTGTTCGATTTCAAGATATTTTAGACGATGTTGATGTCAATCAAACGACTGGTAGCTTTGAATTGAAACAAACACTTTACAGACTTGCCCCAAAATGCGAAGATTTACTTGTCAGATGTAAATGGGCTGACTATGATGTAAATTGTTTCCAGTTATTTGAAACCAGAAGATCAAGTGAAGGATTTTGTTGCATGTTTAATTATGCCAAGCGGACAGATAAACATACACAATCAAAGAAAGCTTATAAGCCTCTTGGCATCGGTAGAACGATGGGCATCACAGTGCTTCTTAATCTATCAACAAGTGATTACTTTTACCAATCAAAAAGCTTTAACGGAGCCACTGTTTTAATATTTAATCCCCAAGAGTTTGCTGATATCACGAGCGGAGGAGTTGGAATCATTCCTGTGCAAGCTTATCATGAATCTAACATTGCAGTACAGATTACGACAAAAGTAGCGGAGCGTGAAGTTCAAAGTTACAGCATTGAAAAACGTGAATGTATGTTCCCTTCCGATAACGCTGATGAATACAATGGAGATTATATTTATAGTGATTGTCTTGTAAAATGTAAGTTAAAAAGTGTTCTCGCTTTGTGTAATTGCGTGCCTTTCAACTCTCCAACAAATTTTCACGATGTTCCAACGGCTCATTTACCTTTCTGTAATCTTGATCACGTGGGATGTTTGAGCAAATATCGTGTCAAATGGTTGACTTATCGCCCACGTGAGTCAATTCCTGGGTTAGAACTTGAAATGGAAGACGGATTGAGTTGTCCAAGCTGTTATCCTTTGTGTTCTTCTAGTACGTACAACGTTGACTCAACTTCTGCACATTTGAACTTCTTCTATGAGTATGCATCATCAATAATGTAAGAATTTGGCAGCAATTATTAATTTATTTCAGTGTGATTACTTACAAGTTAATTATGATTACAGTTCGGGCTTTAATGACAGTGAAGATTTGACTGTGGTTAACATTTATTTCCCTGATCATTATTCAATTCTTTATGCGACAACAGTTCTCTATGCCTGGTATGACATTCTTGGTGATTTTGGCGGAATTTTGTCTTTATGTGCTGGCTTCTCAATCATTAGCTTCATAGAGTTTTTCTACTTCATTACAGTGCGATTTTATCAAAATCTCTTCAATAGAAGAAGTTTTGTTGAAACATTTAATCAGAAAAAAGAAAGAAACATTTTTAACAATAAGATAAGCTTTGTGACACAAAGATTTGAATACTTGAATTAACTTTTTGTATGCAATAAATCAATAAGAAATTATAGTTACGAATCGTCATTCAGATCATGTTGCATTGTACTGAAATTTAATATCTTTATCATTTCTATTTTATTCAACTGCACAAACATGTGAAAATTATCAGATTCCAGGAATAAAAATCTGCAGCAGAACTGCAATTATTAATTATATTAGTTTTAATTAAATTATCGTAAATTATGAGATAACAAAACGATCTTTAATTTACAGATTTACTGAAGAAATTCATAATCACGTACGGTTCTAAATATGCAAAGTTTTTCATCAGAATCAAAACAATTATAAACTTTTTATACACCAATCGAAAGCTGATACCCTCTTAAGTTACTAAAACTCTCTGAAATATCACGTAAGTATTGTGTTCATTATGAAATTTAATTAAATATTAATTAAAGATTTTATAATATTAATTGCAAATAAAGCCTTCATGTTGGGCATACTTTAATCAAATAAAATTAAATGATTCAATGAAACAAAATACGGTTTTCGGTTTTTTTTACTAGTTTTGATGACAAAATGTCATAATTATCAGGATTGATTGTTTCATTAAATGATTAAATAAACATCAGACGCTTGATCAGACGTATACATATCACATCAATTAAAATTATATGGTACAAGTTAAAATAATTAAGTAAAAAAAATTGAAACTTTTATATTCACATTACTCCTTAACTAAGAAGGGCAGGAAGTTTGCCACTCGGATAAACATTTAAATAAACATAATAAAATTTTGTAGAAGGTGCAAATGTGATCATATCTAAATCGTTGATTTCTAATAAAAAATATTTATTCGCAATAATTACATAACTACTAACTTGGAGAAATAAGGACGACAATGACTTGCTCAACATATGTAATAGAAATCGTAAAACATCTCATGAACTTGGTTACAATAGTTGTTCAAACCAAAATGTCAAACACATGTTCATTACAACATTATACCTAACAAGAAAATTATGGAAGTTATAGAGCTGTTTATCTTAACTTCGGCATTTTTTAACGTTTTTCCACATTTGGAAACTTTGTACATTGATAACTTTTGATCCATAAAGAGTTCGGCAATGAACAAAGTTTCCAGATGTGAAAGAACTTGTGCACTTTCACTCTGATTTTTTTCAGATCATGTCAAGTTAATTAAATATGTTAAAATTTAATTAACTTCATTGCATGTTTTTTATCTTTAGTTCGTCACCGATTTTTTAAGTTCGTCACCCTAAGTTCGGCACTTTTT
>CVRI01000010.1:921-195169 GCA_900005825.1 Clunio marinus
GGAATATCTTCAGCTTGACTTGTAAAGACTGGAAGCACCATAATTGCCATTAACATCCCAAAACGTCCAAATTTCTTCAGTTGTTCGAAGAAAGCTCTGCGTGGGAACAATTTCGATGGATCCGATCCAAGTCTGATTAAAATATTTGCAACTCAATCATTAATTAATAAACCATGGACTTGACTTTGACGAACCTCTTCAAATAACTCGATAAACTGTGATAATAAACATTTAAAAATTCGATGTAATGTTTATCTCTCAAGGCTTTAGTCGTACAACCAAAAATGTAGTACATAAGATCACAAACCGGTGAAGCGTATCTCATGATTTGCCAATCTAACAAACGAACCTCAACGGGGATTCCATTCTAGTTAAATGGAAGTTAAAGAGTGAGAAGATACGTTTAAGTAGTAAGAGAATAAATTACCTCATATCGATACATGATGTTATTATTCCAACAATCTCCATGACAGATGACAGCGTAGGGTTCAGCAGAAGCACCATTAACATCATCCATAAGAATATCCATAAATTTATCATTCAATGTATTTCCAACATGATCTTTCAACTTTTCATTAGGATGATCGTCTAATGTTCCGATTGCCTGTTTTACAATTTCAATAAAATATCCATCCAACCCCCCTTTGGAAGCTTCTTCAAATTCCTTGAATATTTCTTTCATTGGTTTGTATTTCTCGATGAGTTCAGGATGTTGATCTTTTATTGCAAACGAAATTGCATGAAACTTTCCGAGACTTTCCATGACTCTACTGACATGATCGAGTGTCACATCTTTGAATCGATCAAACATATCGAAACCTGATTCCTTCAAATCTTCCAGATAAAGTGCTTCATGTTGATCATCGTTGCTTGTTCGAAGACATTCAGGTACCTGATAGAAACCTTCTTTGTTCACATCAATTCCTTTATCTTCCTGGAACTTCTTGAATAAAGGATATAATTCGTTGTAGAACAAGATTTCACGAAGAAATATTGGACCTGCTGAGAATTGTTCACGGCGTGCTGCATTTTGAGGTGGAATCTTGATGATGATCTTTGTTTTATTTCCTGAAGAGTTCGTCACTTCTGCACGATACAAAATCCCAACATAATTATCGCCCTTGGCCGATGCAGCTTCGATTTTTATTTCACATTCGTCAGCTGATGATTTGAGTTGTTTTTTGATGATTTCTTTCAAGGCTTCTTGATACACTTCAGGCAAGATAGAAATAGTCAATTCGCCAGTTTCATTCACATGCTTCTCCATTCCTAATTTAAATAAATGACAAGTTGATTGAGTTGTTTTCTTACATGTCTACAAATTGTTGTCAGTATAAATTATTTTACGCATGTGTATGAATTATTAGCTGGCATAAATAGTAACTTTAATATTTAATAATAGTGCAAACAAAGCAATCAAAATGCTTTTAAATTGACGATTCTTTAAGTAATCCCAAAATAGATTTAAGTCTACATGTATTGTGTTCCTCAAGGTAAAGAAGAATTGATAAGAATATTTAATCATACAACAATTCTCTTATCTCAAAAGCTCAACA
Source organism: Clunio marinus (assembly GCA_900005825.1). Classification (NCBI taxonomy): domain Eukaryota; kingdom Metazoa; phylum Arthropoda; class Insecta; order Diptera; family Chironomidae; genus Clunio; species Clunio marinus. Next base: position 2,478 of record CVRI01000010.1, read on the forward strand.
AATAACGCGTCTTTACGGAACTTATTTCTCCTTGACAATGGATCTCGTTTTGCAATGTCATTATCATTTCATAAACCCACAAGTACACTCGAAAATATTATTTATAGACGCTGTCAAGTGTTATAAATTTATTTAGAAATATTTTGAACTTGTTATGATAATATTTACACCAAAGTTAATTTCACAATATTATTTAATAGAGAAAAATTCTTCTAAAGTTCATTAACGTCACATTACTTTATGTTCTGAAAATGTCATACTTTATCTTTTCTAACTTTTTCTAACTTTCTTTAATTAATTTGATAACAATTTCCATCTAAATTCACAAAATAAATAAAACTTTGCCTTTTGTGCGTTTGAATTTGTAAAGCCAATCTGAAGTATCGTCAACAACTGAACAGTTTAAACTGGAAATATTTTGTAGAAGTAAAACTTTATCAGTTTGATTACTCCAAGTTATCATGTTATTAGATAGGGACTCAGAAGAGTAATCGCAGTCATGAAATTTCCGATCTTCACACTCTGAAAATGTTTTGTGATGAAGAATGAAACTGAAATGAATTAAATATTTTTAATTGTTCGTAGATTATATTTTGAATGAGTGTAATTAATTGATGATTTCTTTATTATCAAAATTGCGGATTAAGATATCTAAAAATGCTTATCTTTGAATGATTCCAAATTTTTATTGATAGAATTTCCCTCTTTTTCGAATAAACAACACTCACGACTTATTTTAACATTTGAAGATAATTTAAAATTCAAGACTTTGGACAACTTATGATTTTGTGCGTCATTTCAATCATTTGATTAACGAAGTTATTTTTTTCATTATTTTTCTCGCTTTGCGTGAGCGTAAGCTTTGAAAGTAATTGAATTTTCATCATTTGTTCAAGATATCCGTTATCGACGAAAGTGTCAATGACACAACTTGAGCCGGAATTTTCAATGTTTCCTCTCATTTGCTCCAAAGCTAACTTCATGATGGATTCACATCGTTCATATCCGATGTTAACATTTTTTGGATTCATTTTGAAGTTATACAAATTGGGATTTATGACTGATTTCTCCACGAGATGTTTGCGCATGCAGTAATCATAATCATCCGACATTGGTTCAAATCTTTTCTGTTCATAGAATGTATCAAAAAATGCTCCATAATCGGTTTGACCTTTGCATTTAATCAAAGCATTTTCAACGATATTTTGAGCTTGTTTCTTCAGCTCCTCAATTTTTGAATTCTTTGAAGAAATTTTCCAGAACTTCAATCCCACCCCCTTAAGCTCAATAACTTCGGCGTTCAGTAAAATATTTTTATATCTTTCCGTCTCTATTTCTCCCATTGCACAATCAGCGTACGGTTTTTGTTTGAAATTCGATTCCATCTTTGAACGAGTTTCGCCATAAAAATCTGCTATTTTTAACCTAATATCATTCGAGCATGTGACGGGATCGCCAGTGTATGGGTCGATTGAATCAAGAATGTCGTCATGAATGTTACTGAACTTCAAATAATCAGCGAGACATTCTTTAGTCAGCTTCCCTTCACATCTCTTCGATAAAACAAGGAATAAACCAAGGCAAAGCAGAATTCGTCTGAAATGCGATGTTTTTATTATTGAAATATTTTCCACTCAATCATTCCATTAAGATTACTCACTTCATCTTTTATTTTATTATTTCAAATTACTTTTAAATTTATATGAAGATGTTCGAGAGATTTTTAGTCAACAACTGAATGTTGGTTGATCTTTTCTTATCAATTATAAGTGGAAATATTATTCTCGCTCAATAAGATCACTTCATGAGAGATTTTTCATATATGAAAATGGTCATCTGCTCTTGTAACAAGAAGAAACTCATCAAAACAAGCACCAGAATGTTATTCTCAATTCGTTCTCATTCAACTAACTGAGAAAGTTTTATTTAAATTTTTTTTAATTCAATAAAAATCTTTCATTTTTACTCTCAAACGGAAGCATGTCAAGGTCGAGAATGAATGAGACGTGATAAGAATTTAAATATTTTTCATTATGATTTTATTTCTCGCTTCATTTTACAATTTCATGTGAAAAGAAAATAATAAATTTATTTTAATTTAACATTTATCAGCATCGTATGATATATCAACCATGGAATTGATGAAATCTTGACGTTCTCTTGATTTATCCGACATTGTTAAATACAACTTGGATAAGACTTCAGCCTTCAATATATTGTCAGCATAACCACCACGGATGAAAGCATTAATACGGCAATCAGAAGCTTTAATGTCTTTATAAATGTTGCCTATGATTGTCTGCACCACTGGATCGCAGTTAAGTCCTTCGGTTCGCACATTACGAGGATTCGGGTTGAATCCAAAGTTGAATGGATTCAACAGGTTTTTCGACAAAAGATGTTTCCTCATGCAATATTCTTCTTCACCTGATCGATCCCAACTTACACCACCATCGTGAATATTGTTAAAAAGTTCACCAAATTCACGATGTCCTTTGCACTTTGTTAATGATTTCAATACAATTCGATTCGCCTTCGAATCAAGTTCTTCAATTCGTGATGACTTCGAGAAGTAAGACCAGAATCTCCAATTACTGATCATTTCAATGGCAGCTTTACGAAGAACCACATCATCGTAACTGTCATCATCCTCTTCAATGTCACGCATTGTGCACTCAACAAAAGGACGACGTGTTCTATCATTGAACAAAGCACTTCGCAATGAACTGTGATACACTGCAAGTCTGCCTTTAACTGCTGACTCGCAATCAGTTACCGATCCATAAAAAGGATCCACAAAACTGAGAAGATCTTCGTTAACATTTCTGTCTTTTAAATACCTCTTAATACATTCGAGTGTAAGCTTTTCATCGTAATGATTAGCGGTACAGACAGCACTGATCGATAACACCAAAAGGAGTTTTAAAATCCTGAAACTTTTATTTTTCATTAGGCCAAATTTTTTTTTATTATTTTTTCTTCTAATTCTGCTTTAGAAAATATTTTTGAAAACTTACTCCATCACTTCCTTCCTTTTCATTTAGTCACTATAACTTCTGAAATCAAACTAAATGTGTACACTCAGCTTTAGGAGAATAAATAATTTACTGATAACGTGAATTATGATTAATTAAATGTTTTCTAAAACATTTTGTTTATTTCAATGAGAATTTATAGTGATTTGAGTTCGACTTGAACATATAAACGTTGAATCGTAAGAAATACAAAACAATCTTCAGTTTAATTAATGAATCGAGATAAATCTAGAGAGAATTGACTCAAGTTGAATGAGATTCCTAGAAGACCAGTAATCAACATACTTTATAAACATTAATTGATATTTTAGTCATTTCAGTTACAAAATTCTGTTTCTCTTTCTCTCTCTCCTCGAGGTTTAAGTTTAATTGACTCAGTAAATCTGCTTTGAAAAGAATGTTTAAGTATCGATTATCTGACAATAATATTGAAAGCGTGCACTGCTTTTTAGCAGCATCGGAAGTTTCCAAATCAAACTCTCTTAATACGTCCACAATCCCAATTCTTAAGGATTGAAGAACTTTAGCGCAGTTAAAGTTTTTCCCAACATAATTTTCATTAATTATTTGCATATTTGAATAATATTGTTCGAGTTCTGTAGTCAACTCTCTTCTCATGCAATAGTCTTCGTCGTCGTCTCTTGTCGCAAATTGTTCGAGAGAAAATTCGTTTTCGAAGAAAGAATCAAAGAGTTGACCAAATTTAAAGTTTAAAACACACTTTAATTGAAATATCAAAATCATTTCAGAGAGTTCACCTTCAACCTTTTCAAGAATGATTTGTTTAGGTGATTTTGACCAAGTCAACCAGCTACCAAGTTTTTGCAAACTTCCTTCATTAATTGATTGGATAACTCGTCGTTTCAACAAAATATTCTTAAATCTCTCATCTTGATTAACTTCTTTCGACAAACATTCAAAATGTTTCTCTTCTCGTTGACTGAACAACAAATGTGCGATAAGTTTTTCTTTCTCTAATTCAATTCCACGCTGACACGCGTCAGAAATTCCAAATGTTGTTTCAACAGAATCAAATATCATTTCATTCATGTTGTTTTGTTTCAAAAATGATGTGAAGCATTCTATTCTTGAATCTGTGTGAATGTAGCCAGAGCTTTGGCTATCTAGTGATTGTGGAAAGGCTTCATAAAAGAGAAAACAGAATATGACAGCAACTTGGAATAATCTGTAGGATATTTGTTAAATTATCTAAGTCATCAAATTCGGTTAAAAATCTTCTTACCTCATTATCATTTAAATTTGTTTTACGAAAAATGCAAATACGTGTTAAGTATCTACCCAAAATTCAAACACAAAATGTTAAAATATGTTCTCTGATAAAACTTTTATCACTTTGTTGTCAAAAAATTCAGCATAACAATGTGATTAAAATTTTATTTATGAGAGAATGATTGAAACTCATTCAAAAGTCGAAAGTTGGAGCTTCTAAAAATTTGTGATTTATTCGATCATGAAGTTATAAACTTAAGGTCATTAATCGTCTCATTTCTTCTTCATAATCAAAACGTTGTTGTTTGCACACTTTCTTGACATTTTTCCTTTATAATTGGAATTACTTTTTCCCACGACTCACGTTTTTTAATGGAAAAGTCTTTGTTGATGCAAGTATTCGATGATAAATTTATCTTTTTAAGTTTCGGAAAATTGGTTTGACTTTTACTCAAAATCATTACGTCGAAAAATGTGATTGAATTGTTTGCTGTGAAAGAGAATTCTATGAAACGAATAGCTCAAATCATATTTAATTAAAAGTGTTACCCAATTGAAGCTCACGTAATCCTGTCAGAGGTTCAATTAAATCATAATTTATTTCTTTCAACTTATTGTGACTTAAATTCAAAACGTGTAACATGTCCAAACCATAGAAAGCATTTTCATCCATTTCTTCGATTGTGTTGTTTGCTTTTGAAATAAGTAATTAAAAATTTAACATTTTTTTGAATAAAGTTTATTAAACTTACACAGATCAAGCCCCGTAAGTCTCTTCGAAGTATTGAAAACATTACTTTCAATTTTTTTCAATTGATTTCCAGACAAATATAAATTTATCATGTTAGATAATCCATCGAGGTCTTCATTTGTAATATTATTAATTAAGTTATAAGCTGTGAACATCAAATTAGAGAATAATGATAAAACATAAATACTTTGAACGAATAACTTACATAAAGTCAGATGATTTAGTGCTAGTAAAGGTGCAAATATGCCTTGGCCTAACCTATCCAAATGATTGTTTGCTAAATTCAAGTTAGTTAAGGAGATTAATCCACTAAAAGCATTCACTTCAATATGATTCATCCCATTATTTGCTATAAAAATATTTTGTTAAATTTAATTTAATTTAAATAAAAATAAAATGTCAGGTTTCTCGATTTACCTAATCCAAGATCACCCAGCGACGACAAAACCTTAAATTTTCCACCATCTAATTTATTTAATTTATTGCCATTTAACTCTAGAAAAGTTAAGTTGTCCAATCCATTGAAAGCATTTTCTTCGATAAATTTGATTGCGTTGCTTCCTGTTGTAAAAAATTAAATTTATTTATGCGAATTGGAAACAAATCTTGTCAATATCTTCTCATTTTTACTTATTTTCAAATTCTCCAACGTAGAAAGATGTAAAAACTTATTGTTGTCTAATTTATCCAATAGATTGTGGTCTAAATTAAGACGTTTTAACATGGCTAACCCTTTGAAAGCGTTGTCTTCAATCTGTTTAACATTGTTATGCGCTGTTAAAATATTTCAATTTATTAATCACTTAATATCCAAATTTATTCAATTTATTTCTTACCCAAATTCAGACGAACCAACGATGGAAGATTTTCAAGTATGCCAAACTCTAATTTATCCAATTGATTATGATTAAGATTCAAAGTGTCCAAGTTGTCTAAACCGTTGAAATAGTTTTTGTCAATATTTTTGATTGTGTTGTTTGCTGTTAGAAATGTTGGAGAAAAAAATTTTATCATTTAATTATTATCATATTAAATAAGTTTACTGAAACTCAGGCGCAGCAAAGATGAAAGATTTGTAACCAAACCATCCTCCAACTTATCCAATTGATTGCCATCTAACTCCAAAATCTCTAATTTGTTCAATCCATGAAAAGCGTTTTCTTCAATTTGGATAATTTTGTTGTTAGCTGTTGAAAATATTTAATTGAATTATTGTTATTAGTTATTTTGTATTTAATGACTTCATTACATAATTTTAAGTACACCAACGATGACAAATTCGCAAGCAAACCACCATCAAATTTATCCAATCGATTGCCATCTAACTCCAAAGTTTTGAGATTGACCAATCTACGAAAAACATTTTCTCCGATAGTTTTGATCTTGTTATTTGCTGATGAAATAAATGAATTGGTTATAAAACAGTTAGCACGATATAATCTTATTTTTACATAATTTCAAGTGGTTTAACGATGATAAAGATGCAAATATTCCGTCGTCAATTATCTTCAATTTATTGCTATGCAATTTCAAAATTTGTAAGTTGTCCAATCCATTGAAAACATTTGTGTCGATATGTTCAATTTTATTGTGTCCTATGAATAGATAAATATTATTGACTTTTATTTTAAACAATTTGAGATGTCATTTCTCAACAATCAAATCACCTAAATTAAGTATTTTTAAATGTGATAGTCCAAAGAAATTGAGTTCGTGAATTTCTTCAATTACGCAATCGTTAGCTTCATAAATTTCTAATTTTGGAAACACAACCGATATGTTATCAGGCAAGAAATATACATTTCTGTTTTGCTTTATATGTAAAACTGTAATAACATCGTCAGATGGAGGATCGAGGGTATAATTAGTAATTATGCTTCCTTTTTCGTAAATTGGTTTTCTTATAAAACAATATAATACGACAGGATGATAACTGATTCCTGTTGAACATTTTAAGACTTCATTCCCACTAACGAACGTCAAACCAAAAATAAGCAACAATAACCAGTTAAGAAATGTTTTTTGCCTATAACAAAATTTTGTCATTAATAAGAAGATTTAATTAATTTATATTTTTAAATATTTTTGTTTTTAATTTACCACATTTCAACTTGTACAGTTCTATAGAATTCAGATGACGACTGAACTGAATTAGAATCAGGAAACAATATTTATATATTTTTTGAAGAGATTAAAACAACTTCTCAATTTGATGCTCAAAAATCATACAAATTTATCTCGTCAAGTTAGAAAGTTGTTGCCTGAACTCTGTTTTATTAAACTCTAATTTACCACATTTTTATTTACACTTTTTATGCTGGAAACATAAAAATATGCTTGTTTGTCATCTAAGATTCAACTAAAGAATAAAAGATATAAAAAAATAATTTTGGCTGATTATAACAATTGGAGCTTTATTAAAATTGTTGCTTGACCATTTCTGAAACTTTATTTATTAAAACATATTTTAAATTCGGTTTATCTTTACATATCAAAGTTATTGATAAAAATATTTCGTGATGTTAGTTCGCACTTTACAAACAATTCCTTAAATGTTTCTTGAAGATTTTCTTCATCTTATTGACATAAACTTTTCTTGCATTTTCCTTTGCGTCTTTGTCCATTTCATCGGCGTCCAATTTTATTTTCATTGCAGGTTGGAAAATATCTTCATTAAGAAGCAACACATTAAGACATTTTCTGACGTTTTTCTTTTTATCGGAATAAAGACTTTGAATGGTGGTGAAGATTTCTGATTTTATCATATCTAATAACTCTTCACAGTTGAAGTTTTGGTGAGATGTTCCTTTAGTTGCACTGGATTTAGTCAAATAATTTCTCACACAAGCATCTTCAATGTTGCTCCTTCCATGCGTTGTTTGAATTTCATAAATCAAGTCAAAAGTGTCACCAAATTTCTTTCCATACTCACAATTAAAAAGATTCTCAAATTCTATGACACGTATCTCGTCTTCGACTTCGTTCAATGCTTTCTTCTTCTTTCCACTGAACCAATTCCTAGGATTCAGCTTTGCTTTCCAATTAAGTTTAATTGATTGAATTGCTTTCATTTTCAATAAAAGATGAATAAACTGTTCGTCATTTCTCACAGAGTCCATAAAGCAATCAAAGTCTCTCTTGTACTCTGCATTTATTTCATACTTCTGATGCGCAGTCATGAAGACATTATCTTTCTCAGAAATAATTCTTCTTGTACAAGAATCTGAAAGACTTTCCACATATGCGGTTTTGTTAAAAACTTCATCATCGTAATTTTGTTTACGTAAATAATTTATCAAACACTCATTCGAATGATCAATTTCATTTGAATAAATCTCTGCTATCAACATCAGCAGTGATAAAAAAATAATTCTGAAATGAAGTAATACATAAATCATTAACATTAAGACGTAAATAAATACTTCAACTCACCTCATCGCACACATGTTTATTATTCTGAATCCAAACTGAATATGAAATGAAATATTTCAATCAAAACATTTTTTTCTTCTCTTCATCTAAATAAAAACAACAACAAATCATAAACAAAACTGATTAAATAAAAGTTTTCCGTTTGTTTTTGTCCAAGTCACATTCACGTTGCATTGTTTTTGATAATTTATACTCAGAAAGCATCTGTGTAGATTTATAGTTGTTTAATTAAAAAAAGAAAAAATTTAAATCATTATTTTATTTTATTGAACATTTAAAAGTAGATAAATCTAATTATAAATTACATTTAAAATATTTATTTCTTTGCCTTCTTTGCTTCAGGTTCTTCATCGACATTTTGATGTTCCTCTTCGTTGTTTTGTGACATGCCTTCAGTATTGAAAATTGGTTTTGGTTGAGTCTTCTTGTAAGCTGGTGCAATCCAAATAGGATTTTCTTCAGCTTCTTTAGCATATTTGAGAATAGCTTCACGTGGGTCTTGATCGTCATCAACTCGCTTGCTTAAACCTAAGTTTCTGATAACGTAGGAACTTAAAGTTCCACCAGAACTGGCCACACGACCACCTTGACCTGAAGTAATCGGTAAATCGGGTCTTCGAGACTTAACTGGATCCAATCGATCTTTTTCCATTTGTTTTCGCAAGGATCGCGACTTTTCTTGTCGAAACATTGGAAGAGCGTGTGGAGTGATAACTTGAATACTTCCAGCAATCTCCATTTGCTTTTTCTTACGATATGTCTTGACTATGCAAAGCTTTGCACCACGCATGCTTCTTTTGTCATCGTAATATCCTTTAATTACTCCATTTCCACATCCCACAAATATTTGATTTAATTTAGGATGCCAAATGGTTTTTATAACATGAGAATTTGTTATTGGAATTTGATTAATCAATTCGAAAGTTTTGGTGTCATAAAAGTAAAGATTTGCATATTCTTTGTCTCTTTCTAATGACTCTCCTGTAACAATCAATGAATCATCGGGTGAAAATGTCAAATCAGTTGTATCGTATCTCGAAAATAACCCATCGAAGGAATGTAAAGGTTTCTTAAGCACTCGCATGTCCCATAATTTCATCGTTTCATCACAACCTCGTGTCGCCAATGACGTTCCAAGATAAGAGAAGACAATCGAAGATATTTCACTTCCTTTTTTATGTCCTTCTCTTACACAATGTGTTGTGTTCACAAACATTTTTCTTGTATCCCACATTTGTATTGATCCATCGACACAACCAGCAGCTATTAATGTGCCATCTCTATTAAAAGTGCACGATGTTGGAGTTGTTTTGAGTCCACCTTGAGCTCTTGTCTTGATAACAACTTTTTGTTCTTTCGACTTTACCATCCAAAGTCTCAATGTTGAATCCATTGAACTCGTTAAGAATTCTTCTCGTTTTGTCGGATTCCAGCAGCCATAAGTGAGACCAGCAATATGTCCTTTTGTTTTTGACATATCATTAATATATTGATCACCTTTAACACATTCCATCTTCTCAAAACCATCACGATCCAAAATTTTCGCTTGCGAATTTCCAGACACGACTAGAATTGTGTCTCCAGTTAAAGAGTATTGGAGACATCTTATAGGATGATTTTCACAAGGTTGAATCTTTCGAAAACTTTTCATTGAATTGTCCATTCCAGCAAAATCCCAAAAGTTGAGTTCATAATCGATAGAACCAGAAGCTAAGCGAGCTCCAGACGCATCAGAAGTTAAGGCTGTAACTGCTTTACTTCCATGCCGCATTTCAATTTCATGCGAAGCTGGTATTTTATATGCAATACTGTCTTCTTCATCGTCGTCACTAGCTTCATCGTTGGAATCATCTGAATCGTCAGAATCTTTCTGCGTTTTACTCGTTTTCTTTTCTGATGACTTCTTCACCACTGAAGAAGATGAAGCTTTTTCTTCAGTAATTGTGGTTGGAACAGGCCCAATCACTGAACCATCATCTCCAATTTCAGTTTCTGGATCTTTTTCAACTACTTTTGGAGCATTTTTTCTCGCTGTTTGAATCATTTCGTTAAGATCGAATTGCTTAGCTTTTCGACCAAATCCGCTTATTCCCATAATTTCTTGAACTTGCTTTGACTCAATATCTTCTTCTATGTCCTCAATAGCTTTACTGAAAGTTCCAAAACCTATAAATAAAAAATTGTGTTTTAAACGTTGACCATAAAATATTTTTTTAAGCAACCTACCTGATGTTTTGGTTTCATCATTGGCTTTTTCATTTGATGAATTCTTTTCAACATTGAGCTTGATAGCTCCAAATGTTATTTTAGGTCGATTCATTCAAGAAATAAAGTGTTTTATATTTAAAAGCCGTAAAGTTCAATTGTTTTGATAAACTTAAAAATGTAAACAAAAGTTAGCAGTTTTAAAAAATCATAAGAAGTTGTTTTTTGACTGTCTGTCTAGTAGATCTCATCGAAGGGTAGATCAAAACAAGGTTTTATAACGTCTCAAAACAAGATTCTACTCTGCCCTGCGTCACATTATCTTTTGATTCGTGATGGAACCAACAATTTATAGTAATTGGGAAGCTAAAAAAAGCGAATTGTGAGTAGTTTAATTAACTTCCTATTTATGTATTCTTACTATTGCTTTTGTCTGAAATTAATTTCTTTCCACAAAATATGAATTTCAGATAAAAATCAAGTTTTCTTGAATTCACGCTGAATTCTAAAAAAAAATTATTTTGAAATAAACAAACTCAATATTCCATTATAGCTTCAAAAACATCAAAGCAGTAATCAAAGATGACGAGAGCATTTTGTTAGGCAAAAAGCCGAAAGGCTTAGATGTTACTAGAGCCATTTACGATTTGGTTTGCAGTGGCATCAAAGGAATTCTCAAGAAAGATGCTTTACAGACAGCGCTCACTGAGCTTATTGTAAGTTTCTTTTACATTTCTTTTATATTTCATTATAATTTCTTTTCTTTTATATTCTTAGTTTATACATAAGGACATCGCTTCGATTATTCTCGATATATTTCATGTCCTCGATACAGAAACTCAATCACAGACGGACTTCACAGTTGAGGAGCGAAGCACGTTTGGTATGATCATCAAGGCCTCAGAAAAACTCTTCTCAGAAAAAATGCTTAAAGAACGTCTTGAGATTGATACTTTACAAGAGTTTGGTATCGTAAATAAAACGTTTTACACAAAGTTCATCAAAATTAAAACGAAACTTTATTATAAACAAAGACGATTCAATTTATTCCGTGAGGAGAATGAAGGATATGCAAAGCTTATGACAGAACTTAACAAGGAATTCGGTGATGACGATAACGAACTGAATACCATAGAAATGGGGAAATCTCTCATCGGTTGCTTCAACTTAGATCCAAATCGAGTGCTCGATGTGATTTTGGAATCATTCGAAAGTCGCTCTGAGCAACATGAGCTCTTCATACCGCTCCTCAAGTCTTACATGCCCGACTCAAACATCATAAGTGAAGTATTGGGCTACAAATACCGAAATTATAGCGACGAACAAACTCCATTCTCGCTCTACAAAGTCACTGCCATTCTCCTTCAACACGACATCATAAAGTTAGACGACATTTACTCCTGGCTAAGTCCTGTTGACGAGAAATTAGCGACCGAATGGGAAATGGAAATCAACGATGCAAAAGAGTTTGTACGTAAGTTGAACATCGTGTCAACAAACAAAGATAAGCAGGATGAAGAGAAAGAACCAGATCACGATGTAATCAGTGAAAAGTACGCAACAAATCAAAAGTTTGGGTTGTGTGAAGCTCTTTTAACCATCGGAGATTGGGAGAATGCTGAGAAAGTGATGAATAAACTGCCAGAAAAATGTGCAACTTCATACGAGCCAATCGCTCGAGCATTGTGTGACTTAATTCATATTATCATCGAACCAGTTTATCGCTTGAAATGTGCGATTCCAGCAAACATTCGAGGAAAGATCGTGTCACCGCATTCCAACAAGAAATCACCGCCACAAGTGACAGCATTCGTGAATCTTAGAAATCATGCTTTTCCAATGTTTCATGCACTTGGACCGTCACTCAATTACGATCCAGTTTTACTTCAGAAACTCCTGAGAATGATGCGAGTAATTTTAGAGAACGAGTTGAATGTTGATGCTGCAAATCCGCCCACGTCTGCTATCATTGATGACATGAAGCTGGCGCTTTATCACGACATCATCAGTCTCCTCGACAGTTGTGTCTTGCCATCGTTATCTTATATGGAATGCAACTGTTGTGTTGCAGAAGAGATTTGGTCTGTAGTGAAACTTTATCCTTACAACATTCGTTATTCACTCTACAGTCGATGGAAGAATGAATCGTATTTGGTTCATCCCAAACTGATTCGAATTCGTGGCAATGCTGAGAAAGAAATAAAAGCTTTGATGAAACGTGTGAGTAAAGAAAATGTTAAACCAGTTGGACGTCGAATTGGAAAATTAACTCACAGCTCACCAGGATTTCTCTTTGATTATGTAAGTTTCATATCTTGCAACTTAATTCGATTAATAATTTATTTTCTTGTGCAGGTTCTCGGGCAAATTCAAATTTATGACAATTTAATTGGACCAGTTGTTGATGCTCTGCGCTTTCTAACTTCGCTTTCCTATGACGTTCTTGGATATTGCGTGATAGAAGCTCTCGTAAGTAGCGGTCGAGATCGGTTTAAATACGGCGGAACTTCACTCTCTGATTGGCTTCAAAGTCTCGCAAACTTTTGTGGTGCAATCTACAAGAAATATACGATCGAGTTAAGTGGATTACTTCAATACATTTGCAATCAGTTAAAGGCACATAAAAGTTTGGATTTATTGATATTGAAGGAGATTGTTCAGAAAATGGTGGGAATAGAAGCAGCTGAAGAGATGACAAGTGAACAGTTGAGCGCAATGTGTGGAGGAGAATTGCTGAAAGGTGAAGCTGGTTATTTCAGTCAAGTCAGAAACACTAAAAAATCATCTCAACGATTAAAAGATGCACTTGCAAGTAATGATTTAGCTGTGGCTTTGTGTCTTCTCATTGCTCAACAAAAGCATTGTGTAATTTATCGTGAAACATCAAAAAGTCATTTAAAGTTAGTGGGAAAGCTTTACGATCAATGTCAAGATACTTTAGTTCAGTTTGGAAATTTCTTGGGTTCAACGTACTCGGTAGAGGAATATGTGGAGCGACTTCCATCGATTCACAGTATGCTGCAGGAATATCACATTCACTCTGATGTTGCTTTCTTTCTTGCTCGTCCAATGCTTGGACATGCAATCAATCAAAAATACGATCAACTGCGTAAAAATGATTCAAGCTCAAAAAAGTTGACATCAGCACAGAAACAAGAGAAATATTTGGAAGCTGTTGAGTTTGTTATGAGTCCTGTGATTGAATCTGTTCGGCCGCTTCATCCGATGAAAGTGTGGGAGGATATCAGCCCACAATTCCTTGTCACATTCTGGTCACTTTCAATGTACGATCTTCAAACGCCACTTGAAAGTTATCTAAGAGAAATAGCAAAAATTAAGCAACAATCAGCACTTCTTGTCCACAGCAATGATAGTAACAACACAATGTCAAAGATTAAGAAGGAACAAGAAAGATTTCAAGCTTTGATTGAGAAATTACAAGAAGAAAAGAAGAAGCAACAAGAACATGTCGAGAAGATCATGGGACGATTAAATGAAGAGAAGGACAATTGGTTTCCATCAAGAGCACAACGTTCAGTTAAGAATGAAACAATTCCTAAATTTCTTCAGCTTTGTTTGTTTCCACGTTGCACATTTACCGCTCTTGATGCGGTTTATTGTGCAAAGTTTGTTCACATTATTCACAATTTGAAGACACCAAATTTTTCCACTTTATTGTGCTATGATCGGGTAAGTTTTGAATAATTTCTCTAATCTGAAATGATCAAATAATCATATTAATTTAGATATTTTGTGATATCACTTGCTGTGTGACGACATGCACTGAGAACGAAGCAACTCGATATGGAAGATTTTTGAATGCTATGTTGGAAACTGTCATGCGTTGGCACGGCGATCAAGCAACATTCAACAAGGAATGTGCAAAATTTCCAGGATTTGTCACCAAATTTCGTGTCAGCAATCAAGTAAGTAAAATTATAATAAAAATATTCGAAAAATTATTAAATAAAATTTATTTAGTGCTCGGACACAAACGACAACGTTGGATATGAAAACTTCCGTCATGTTTGCTACAAATGGCATTTTAAAATTGCAAAATCGATCGTCACTTGTCTCAGCTCAAAAGATTACATTCAGATTCGTAACGCTTTTGTGATTCTCATGCACATTCAGAATCATTTTCCTGTCTTATTACGAACCGAACAAGTTATTCAAAAACGTGTTGAAAAGGTTCGAGATGAAGAGAAAAACAAACGACAAGATTTGCACGTTTTAGCGTCATCGTACTTGGGGATATTAAAACTGAAATGCAATCAATTGATTCCTGAAAGTGAATTCCATCAAGTCAGTGAGAAAGCTTTGCAAGAAGAGAAAACAATGAATGGCGATGCTGGAAAGATTGGTAAGAATAGAATAATTGATGAAATAAAAGGAAAATTTCTGATAACAAATATTTAGATAAGAAACCATTGAAAGATCGTGAACGTAGCGAGAAGAAGCTCATCAAAGTGACAGCGGAACGAGAGATTAAGAAAGAAACTCCAGCACGCGAGTCATCATCGAGAGATCAACGGGAACCAACCCCCCGTGAGAAGTCTGTAAAGGAAATAAAAGTGAAAGAAGAAAAGCGAGAACGTGAGACGAGAGAACGTGATGAACCTGAAAAGATTGCTTTTGCACTCTTTCTGTTCCTTGCTGCAGCACTCTTCGCGGTTTGTAGCCCTCATGCTGCTGACACATTCGAAGGTGACTTAAGTTCGGTGTCCAATTCCAGTAATGGCTCGATGCATCCAACTGCTGACTTAGTGATCGTTGATGATCAAAGAGGTGAGAATAATTTTAATTCATGTAAAAAAGTCAAGTTCCATTTTCCAAATATTTCTTCCATTTCCTGACTCGTTTCATCTTGCCTTCTTTCATACGATTTCAATTATAAATATTAAAGCTAAATTTAATTAATTTCAGAGTCAAAACGGCGTAAAGTTGAAATACCCTCGTCGAAGGTTAGTATTACGATCTAAGGATAAAAGGTGGCCACCTGTGAGGTGGTGATGTGTGATGATGTCATGTCCCAACAATTGTGAAATAGTTTAGTCGTGGATCTGCCGATAACTCTTTTAAATAATCGTCCTTTCGTCCAGAAAACCCGATGGGATGTCCCTGACAACTCTCCAAAGCTGTATCCAAACAGCCTTCAGTAATTTACGACACTTTCACTCATTATCTTCTGGAGGGGTTGAGCTAATAATTAGAAAAATAAACGTAAAGTAGAATGTAAGACTTGAATGATGGTAGCACGACGTAGAATCAAAAACAAACGAAATCATCCATGAGTTATTCTTTTCCATTATCGACCATCAGTGAAGATCATTGAACGTTTCAAAGTTCAAAATTTAAATCAAAGTTCAAATGTATGAGTAACGGAAAAGGTCAGCAACTTAATGAACTAAATGATGGATCTCATTCTTCAGTACGTACAACAATGTGTGTCAAATGAAATAAACCAAAAAGAAAAGAAATGAAACATCAACAGAACAGTAATAAAATTAAAATTAGTGATAAGTTTAAAAACTGTGTGAAGTTCATAACATGCGTGATCATCTCACAATCAAAAGAAGTTTGATTGAAATTAAAAACATTCAAGTGGAAGTTTGTTCAACTTAAGTGAAAATATCGAAGTTCGATACATAAAAAACAAAAAACGACAAAGTCTACAGTAACATGAAAGTTAATTAGCTTTAAAGATGGAACAACTGAATTAAGAAGCTTTTTTTTTGTCATTTCACTTTAATTAACACCAAAGATAAATGTTCGAAGTATTAAAAATATTTTTGATAGATTTTCATTCAAGTTTAGATGTTTAAGTCGAAATAAGAGTTAAATATTTCTTAGTATGTAAATTAGCTCAAAAGAAGCTTTTTGTTGCTGTACAAATTTAGGATCTCAATCAATCTTATTTAATTATTAATTTTTTCTAAAAAACACTCAATCAAGCTCAATCTCTCGGGTTTAACAATAATGTTAGGATGTGATATAAAGCAGTTCAAACTTGATTAAGAATAGTGTAAAGAGAAAACAAATGGCTTTTTATCTCTTCCTTTAAGTTATCTAAAATATGACGAGATGAATGATAGCTTTACATAAAAACAAAAAGAAAAACGAACAAAAACCTTTTCATAGAGTGTTGCTGATCATCGACACTAAAAATCATCAACATGGAGGCCTCCAACCATGGCTTTATCCATCAGAAAGTGAAACTAATGGAAATATAAAATCTTTGCAGAAGCGTAACGACAATGACGACGTTGTGGAAGTCAAGAAAGAAAGAACATCGAAGAAGGAAAAGCGAGAAAAACAAACTGAAGAGGAAAAAGAACTGCGAAAGGAAAAGAAATTAATTAAGAAGCGAGTAAGTTATCAATGAGAAAGATTTAATTAGAGACGAAATTGTCTAACATATTTCAACATGGAATTTAACGATTGAATAACAGGATCGAGAAGAGCCGGCAGTAGTTGAAAAGCGACGAAAAGATGAGGACAAAACAATTAAAGTTCCACATCATAATGGCGAGGAAGACGAGAGAACGCGACGTCATGTACGAATGAATGATGTAAGAAATTTTCATGGTGAAGAAACTGATGAATCAACTTTTGTAATTAACATTTTAATTTCTTAGGATGTTTACATTCGTGATGAACGACATGATCGTGACAAAGGACACTACCAGAAGACTCGAACAGGGCGCAGCAATCCTTACTGAAATTTGAGCTCAATCAATTAACAAAATTAATTTTTTCCATTCTCGTCTTTTTATGAATTTTCATTTCTTTTTTATTATTTTCCATGATTGAGAAAAATTCTTCTGATTTTTTTTCTCATTTCAATTCAAATCAATTTTTTGAATAAACCTCACTTAAGACTCGTATTTGTAATGAAAAATCTTTTAAAATGTAAACTTTTGAAAATGTTTATTAAATATTTACGTCAAAGCTTAGGTTATGAAAATTTAAATAAAAGTATCAAGAAAAAGATTTTTAAATGAAAGAATGTTTAATTAAATGATGGTTGGAATGGGTTCGATGTTAGGAGAATTAAACAGTTGAAAAAATTTGATTTATTACCAAATTTCTATCTGATTCTGTGATCCACTGATTGTGTCATTATGAAGAATTTTCTTCTATTTTTTATCAGTTTTCAGGCCGAATGAGATAATAATTATGAAGCTTGATGAATCATTTCATAACTGAGAGTAAAACATCACACAACTCCACTGTTATCAATGAATTTGTATCACATTCTCTTCACATAAATGTTTGTTTAAGATTTCTTACGCGAGTATTCAACGCAGATGCGTAGTTGAAATTATCATTTCGTTATAGAAAGTTGATAAGTATTAATTTCAAGTTTAACTCTGACATTCAAAAGAACTTCTCATGTGCAATCGTCTCGGCTACTTTTAAGGCTTCTCTCGATTCTCTTTTTCATTTCCTATTTCAGTTGTTTTCAGTCTTCGTAGAAGATTAAATCGATCCTTTGTCTACTTACTTTAATGTATCTCATTTATTTTATGTTGAGGTTGAATACAAAAATCAATAAAATATTTTTAAGAAGCACATGGCTGATCCCACGATTCAAAGCTTTTGGTGAGAAATATTTAAAAGACAAATGAAGAAAAAGTTTTATTAAAATTTTATCACTTTAGCTGCCATCATCGAAATCATTCCGACTTTGCATTCCGTCTCATGAATGAGTTTCATCGTGAGCCTTATTTGATAATTTCAATGATTTCGTCTAGTATCGGCATGCTTGGATCAATTTACCAGATTTTTATAAGAAAAGAAGAAATTGTTGAAAGTCCACGACGATCCATGGGTAGGAAGATCATCGTTGCACTCGCATATTCGGATCTTCTTGCATCACTTGGAATTTTCATAAGATCAGCTTTGTGGTGTTTTATGAAAGAAATTATGCCACTTGATGATGACTCAGTCAGTGTAATCTTTTGTTCCGTGACTTCAGCTATGATTCAAGTTTTTTACACTGCAACATGGTTGTGGACGCTGATTTATGCTTACAACATGAAACGTTCTTTGACAAATCAATCAATGAGAGAGAAAAATTTTCATGTTTTTGTTTGGTCAATTTCTATTCTATTCACTGCCATTGGAACTTCGAGTTTGTATTTTCCTGATGCTGAGTGAGTCTTAAATTTATTAATTAATTTAAGATTATTAAGATTGACTGTTCTTTTCAGCTGCCATGATATTCACGATTTGGGAACTGCATTACTTCGAGTTATGCCTAACTACTTACTAAATTACGGAACCATTCTAGTGGTTATGATTGTAAATCCGATACTCTATATAAAGTGTAGTAAAGAAGTTGACCGACAACTTATTCAACGTTATGGTGAATACACAAACAATGAAAGACAAATTCACGATATGTTTAAGATAAAATTTTCATTGATTAACCTAATTTTCTATATTTGCTGGTTGCCTAACATTGTCAATGCTATTCTCATGTGGACAATGTGGTTTCATTTACCAGCTAAAGTAATTGTGATCACTTGGTACATTATGGCAGTCTTAAATCCACTCCAAGCATTTTTTAATGTTCTCGTTTACCGAAAGTGGAATAACAAAATTCAATTCTTTTGTTCCTTCAAAGAATATCTCATTAGGAAGTTTAGGAATGAAAACATTGTAGATGCCCATTCATCATCGCAAGATGAAATATCTCCTTTACTGCACAATAATCCAATTTCTTCTACTTACACATTTTCAAGAAACAATTCGCAACGAAATGCTGATGATAATTTTCGGCGATTCTCAATACAATGCCCCTGTGTATGAAAAGCTCAAACATATCTCAGTTTTAATTAATATGTAACTTAAAAAAATTAAATAAGAAAATAAAAAGAAGTAGTCATCAATCGATGAAGACATTAGTTAAAAAATTAAACATTTTCATTTTACAGTCACTTGTTAAAGTAACATTCTCACCAATAGATGGCGCAAGTAGTCGGATTTTTTAAAATTCTTCACATGAATAAAATGTCAAAATGACATTGCAATGATGAATCAATAAATTATTTAAATAAACAATTTTTATAGAGTAGAATTTGATCAAAAATTTAAAAACATCCTTCAGGAATAATTACTACAAATAAGCTATGAGACATTAGAGAAATACAAACCATGCTATTAAACAATCCATCTCAATGTATCATGAGTTAATGCCTTCCAATATTTCGCCCTCTTTAACCTATCGACATACACAATGAAATAGTGCGGCCGTCCTTTCATGTCTTACCGTCTTTCTTCTCCTTTTATTAATTGTTGATGGTTATTATTTCGTTATCTTGTATACTATATCTAGCAGCGGCGGCTGTGTTATGATATCAATAAGAGTAAACTTAAAATTATAATGTCATGTCAAAAACGAAGAAACAAAAAAAAATATTCCCATTGTAAGGCTTTGCCACAAATTGTTTTCGTTTTTGTATTCTTTGTAAAACCTACCAGCCATCAGAAAAAACTCCAGTAAAACAACGCCAACATATTGAATCATTAGTCAGCAACATTTCAACTTCGCCTGAATGTGCCGTTGTTGTGTTATTTTTCTTTTGATTTTATTTGCGCTTTTGTAGCCATAAATTTTAACGTTTCTTAAATGGAAGAAAGAAAAAAACAGTCAAGCATTGAAGGCGCACAGACATGACTTCGTGAAATTTAGTTGCGGCTCAGTTTTAAGTGAAAAACATTGTTTGATCGCTTCTCAAGACGTTGTCGACTCAACCTCCCCCCGAGTCCATGTTTAAAATTCATCGGAAAAGGCTTTAAGCTAGATGTAAAATAAATAACACCTCTCCATCATTATAATGCTCTATTGAGTTGTTTGGATTAGTTTGATGATGGTTATATGATATTATATACGATGATGATGAATACATTAAATGCCTGTTTTCTTTCCACTAAATAAACTCTAATTTTTTTCTTTTCTTTCTCGTGATGTTTGCCGAGGCACTTCCATTGTTCGAGTGCCGAAACGGATAATCGAGAGAGAAAGAGATGACGATGATTAGAAACTTTTATTTGTTATTATACATTTTTAATAAACTCGATGGTATAAATTACAAACATGATAACATACAAAGATGGGATTACTTATTGAATTTTAGTCGAGCGTTTGTTTGATGTGCGTTGTCTTATGTGTCTCGAGCTATGATGGCTTTGATGTTTAATGAAAGACTTTTTAAATGCATTTCTTTCGACAAGCAACAGGAAGGTAGAGATTAAAAATTAAATATTTTACTTTATGTTTCGTGACTATTTTATACAAAAATGTTTATGCTTCTTTACACTTCTTCATTGTCAAAGGTAATGCATTTAGATTGTTTGATTTTGGGCACATTTTTGTGGTTCAACCACAAGTCCACAATTATTAGTTTAAATTCCGGTAGTCGAGTGTCAATATTGAGATGTTTAATTTCATTTACAGCTGCACTAACGCTTCAAGTATCTTACACTCTTGTGGGTTTAAGCATCGTTTAAAATATTTTGCACGCATTTTTATCGAACCATTAAGTGATCATGTAAAGTCATAATAAAAATTAATTCATTTTTTGATTAAGATAATTGTTGATAAGCACATTTATGTTGTCACAACAAAGCACAATTTAAATAAATAATTTTGAGGGTTGATTTGTCGTTTCGTACGTAACAAATGTACATAAATAAATATAAAAAACAACTTCAAGTTATTGTGTCGAGTTCATTAACAACTCTTGAATGTTTCCACATCGATTACACAAATCACCTTCCGCGTCATTGGCTACACCAGTGTTCCAGTAATTCAGTTGCAATTAGGGCGTCCCAATGAGTGATGTACAGCATTAATATAATCGTTCATTTCCCATTATTTCGAATCAAAACTCACAGAATCACAATTCCATTCATATTTCTGACGATCTTTTCCCTTCACAGCCAACTCACATTCATCCCTATCGGTACTGAAAAATGTTTCAATTGAACCATCGTCGTTACTTCCTATTGCTTTGACTTCGATGTTAAAAATGAAAAAAAAAGTCTGATTTGTTGATATTTGAATAAACACATTAATTTGTATGTACTTAGATACTCATGTTGCTATTGTAGAACGTCCACCGTTCGTTCATCGCAGCAGGGAGCGGGTGAAAGAATGCGACAGTGTAAACTAAAAATTAAGTCAATGATATTTCGACTAAATTTTCTAATTCAACATTTTCTTAAACTGTTAAAAAACAAGATTCAAAAACAGAATTGTTCGAATAAATCTTAAGAAGTGTTTGTTTAAACGAGATCAATTCATCTGAAAAAGATATAATCGAGTGGTTTACTGAAACATTATAAAGCATTAAAATTGTGTTGAAATTCTACCAGAAGAGTAATTCGAGACCTCCCATAGTTCTTCCCCGACAACAATAACAGTTTTAAATGTTTTTTGTAACCAATCTATTGTGAAAATGTTGTCAATAGTCTGTTCTCGCTTTAAAGCTTCTTGTTCGCTAATCATAATAGGATTTTGCTTTAAAATAAATTAATTCATAAATGGCCATGTCAAATAAAATGAATAAAGCAGACAGGGAGAAGTAAAGAAAAAGTTCAAATTACGAGTTCAGTTGAATTAGCAACAAGCATAGTGTGAGTTGTTGGTTTAACTTTTCTATGGTTAAAAGGCAAATTGGTTTATACGTTAAATTTTATTCATCCAACAATGGAACTTTGTACATTGTTTACGACAAATTTGAGATGCATTCTCAATTCTCCATTGAAAAGAATTTTGAAAGAAAGTTTTGTCACACAATAAAAACATTTCCATTCAAATACCTTCCAGATAAATTTCAGATCTGAAGTGAAGCTTATCAATTCCTTTGATCTTGTCATTAAAAACTATGAGAAGATATTTAAGTAAACATTTTAATTTATTTTTCTATGACTTCTAAATATTAAATATTTTTGATAATGTTAAAGCATGAAACCATTGACAAATAAATGAAATTTTGATTAAAATATAATAGGGAATTACGGCAACAAGCCATCATATAAAACTTTTAAATCTTCTTGTAGGGATTTCCATCAAACGAACACAAAACAGGGAATTTTTTGTGTCTGTAATGATTAACCATATTATTAGGCATTAAATACGACAATTGGCGTAATTTTCCGCTACTGGCAACGAAATTTTTTCAATTTTCCCTAAGATATTAACAGAACATATGCAAGCCTGCAAGGGCTGGTACATGGAAGAAGAATCCCATGAGACGAATGATACTCGGATTACAACTTGGTGGTATTCTATATTATCAGAATGAAAACCTTTTTTTTTCTTAATCGCATTTGGGTAGAGTTAAGCGATGATGTTGAAAAGAATTTTCTGTTCGTCGCTGTTGTTGTTGGTAATTCTATGATTTTCCTGTTCTTGAAAATCCTTTTCATAAGTAAACTTAACACAGAGAATGATGTTGCTTGCTTCCGTTTAAAGATGAAAAAAAGAAAGAAAAGTGGGAGAGATAATAAAACGATTATGTTGTGTTCGTGATGAAAAATGTAATCAAGAAAGGTTCAATATTCCTGTGATCCGATTTATTTTTCATATTTTCATGGAAATCTTTAAATATCTGTACAAAATTAATTAAATATTATTTGGAGTCAGTGACGAGAAGGTTTAAGATAAATATTTATGTGAAAATCGGGAAATAATTTCTAAGGAAATTCACCACAAATGTTAATCATTCATTACATTGAAAGAGATGAAACCTTTCAAAGAATAAAATAAACAAACACAAAAAAATATTTCAGACTTAAAAAATCGATTTGTCTTTTAAGTATTGCACTCGAGAGATCATCCCATTAATTATTTTTCCTGTAAACTTGAGCTTTATAGTCATTGTAGTTTATTGAGTCTTTCGACCTGTCATCAAATCTTTTTTCTAGTGTTAAAAATCACTTGAGAATGATTTTAAAGAAAGGCAAATCTAAACATTGTCGAGTGAAGAGCGGATAAGTAGATGAGGTTTCTTGGGAAAGCCAAAGTATGTATCTTTGAACTTTTTCACACCAAATTACTGCGCCAATAGCAAATTAAATGTTTTGCCAACAACTCCTTGAAACATTAATGTTTAAAACACTTCCAGAGAAGCATGACGAGACAATTTCCTTCTATTCATGTTCCAGATAAATAAACCTTTTCAAACAATGATCGTAAATTTCAAATTAGAAATAAATTCCAAATTCATCTTAAAGCACAACCAACACTTGAAAGTCGATGAAATAAAATTCTGTCAAAGTGATCGCATTTGAAAACGTAGAATACAAATAGAAAATCAATATTTCAAGTGGCACTTCTGAACAAATATTTAGAAACGATCATTTCGATTCGACGAGAAACCGAACATCAAATTGTTTGCTTTGGTGTCGATATTTCTTATTTCACTTGAGACTCAAAGTTATTTCTCTAACTAATGTTGACTTTAGTATCGAGATTGAGACTCGAGTACTCTCTTTTCGATGCATTTTTAGATATCTAAAGATAAGTTTCGCCTTTCTTTCTTTTCTTTTCCTGAAACATTTATTTAGAAGATGAAAAGCGATGCGCTTGAAGCACATGTAAGCAAGTTTTTTGAACAATCAAGGATTCTAGTTTTCTTTTATTCAAGTTTGACATCATTACACAAACATTTCTCTTACTCTTCATCATTGACACTTAATAAATTTCTATAAGTAAACGTTAAGTCCACAGTTAAAATTCAAAGTTTATTTTCTTTCTTGTTGACGAATCAATACTTATGAGATTTATTTAATACACTTTCACATTATGCCAGCTTTGGAAAGTCTTTCAATTATTCCACATCTCGCTTTCCCGACTCGATGAGTTGTTCATTGTTTTCAGGGAATTTTCCAGCCGCTTCATCGACATGGCTACTGTTGAAACTTAAGCTATTGAACAGTCTTTTATTCACCACATGATGTTGTGCCATGTACTGACCATAACATCTTCCAATAATCCGTGGATCCATGCCATTAATTCCAAGAGGTAAATGTTGCACTATGCTGTTCCACGACGGCCGATGATTCGCATAAAAACCGTCTTCATTGTGTGATTTTATTTCTGAATTTATCCGTCGGTGATTCGCATTCTCACTTAAAACATCATCATTAGCAACAACATCAATGTCTTCATCTTCTGCTTCTTGTGTTGTTGTCATATTTATTCGTTTACTGGGATTTAACTGGGACTCGATTCTTGAATGTTCATCATTATCTGGAGCCAATAGTGAAGCCACGTCAAATTGTCGCTTTCTTGATGAGTTTGTGTATAACGTCGCAGCATTTAAAGGTATGCTAGGATTCCAATGTGGTTCACCAGGAAATCTGAAACTGAAGGCGGGTGGAAAACCCAAGCCCGGCGGTGGTGTCAAAGTCAAAGGTGGCGGACTTGGTGAATCTGTTCCATCT
Source organism: Clunio marinus (assembly GCA_900005825.1). Taxonomy (NCBI): domain Eukaryota; kingdom Metazoa; phylum Arthropoda; class Insecta; order Diptera; family Chironomidae; genus Clunio; species Clunio marinus. The sequence continues at coordinate 27,591 of CVRI01000010.1, forward strand.
TCATCTACAGCTAATCCCATATGTTTTCTCACTTTCCTTTGTGCTTTTCTACGCCGAAAGTCGCCTTTTTTGAAGTCATCAATATTTGCTGGATGAATAGCCCAATAATGGCCTTTTCCATTAGCCGATCGGCCCGATTTGATAAAACAATCGTTGAGAGATAAGTTGTGTCGGATCGAGTTACGCCAGCCGGGTCCACGACTACGAAAGTAAGGATAATTGTCTAATATGTGCTGATAAATATCAGAAAGGACAAGTTTTTGATCGGGAGCACTAAGAATGGCCATAGCAATGAGACCAATGTAACTATGTTGTGGTTTGGGTTCTTCAGGTTGAAACACTCGATTATGGAATAAAGACATAGATAAGGCAAGACGAGATCCATAAGCTGCAACAGGCTGATAAAGATGTTGTAAAGTTGATGTGTTTTGATTTCTTAATCGTTCAACCATTGCATAATTGTAGAACTGAAGTCTGTACTGATCCATTGGTGAGATACCGTTGGAACTATTCACTGGGATTGGGAAAAAAGGTTCCGTGGGACGTTCGTAACCACTTGCTTGGTGTTGATTTATGTCAGGCACTAAAGATGCTTCGGTCGGTTGATGTGTCGTCGTTCCAACATCACCAGGCGATATCGACGACACCGATGATGATGACGAATGAATTGGCGATGGCGAATGAATTTTATTATTTTTATGATTCTGATTTAAATCCAAAAGATTTGCTGAATTTTCTTGACCATACAAATAATTCGAATCACTTTCTTTGGTCTCACACATTTGAATTTTATTGCTGCACATTTTCACTAATTTCATATCCACGAAATTTTTCTTTTAATTATTTTTTTCCTTTTCTATTAATTTTTAAATTTTTTTTTGAGTTAAATATTTTTCATGATTTTCACAAGATTTCGTTAATTTTCCTTCTAGTTTTTGTTTTCATACAACAAAACCACGACTGCATCGGTTAGACAACAAACATTAACAACTTCAAAAATCAAACTGCTACTTCCAACTGTCGCAGTGTATAAAAGCTTCGCTGACTGGCTTGTGGCTATAGGGGGAGGGTGCAGTTGTTGGGACAGTCGATGAGAAATAAACACACAACTCAAAGTGTTGCCTCTTAAATCATAGTCGAACGAAATTCATTTGCGTTGTTGTTTGATTCCATTCATCATCGCTCCTACCCTACTATTGTTTGGTCTCTTTAGGTGTATGTAAACACAAACCACGAGAAGAAAAAAAATGAAATGAGAGAATGTTTTCAAACATAACAAACAAGAAAATCATCTACAGTCACCATGTATACAGCCAAGCATAAATTACACACTACGAGAAACGACAACGATTGGATTGTTTGGATTTTTGTTATCTCGTATTATTGTTGCTGTTTTTGCTTTTTTTCTTCTTCTTGTATTCTCTGCTTCGTGATCAACACACAAACAAAAGAAAACAACGAATAACAGTGAAGACGACATGAAGAAGAAAACTTTGAGTGCTGTTCGTGCTTTTTTCTTATTGAAGATGGGCTAAAATGTTTATGTTGATTAATAAAATTCTTTGATTAACTTCTCAATTTTCTTAATAAGAGTTAGAAAAGATTTTTCTTAAAAGCACAAAAAGTCACATTTTCAACTTTCCTACGATAGCAAAAATATTCTTTATTATTATTTTTGTTTTTGTTTTCTATTCACTGATAAATCAGGAAACTCAACATTAACACATTCTTTCTCTCTACAAACAAAAAGAAAGCATCTGAAAGTAGTAGCAATCTTTGCAATGGAATTTCTTTAACAGCACATTTGAATGTGTTGGAGGATGATTTATGATGCTGGTACATAGTCGAGAAGAAGAAAAGCAAGAACAACATAAGGGACAAATATTTTTCAGATTCGAAGAGTGTTTGACAACATAACCATTACCAGATATTATTTGTATTTATGTTTATGCTACCTCATGATTGCTTCAAAATAATGTAGGTGGGTGGAGACAAGGTTTTGATATTTAGAAGTTTATTTTTCCAAAGACGGCGAGCATTTCGAATGTTTCATTGCTTCTCAAGTAATGCACGTCACTGGGAGTACCACAAGCAAAATATGTATGCGTAGCATTGATTGCATAAATACAAATAAAAAATGATATTTCATGAAATTTAAACATGTTTATTTACAACGCAAACAATGTTTATCAGGATGTTTCTGTATGCAATTTATAAAATATTTTCAGAAATGACTTTGATAATGAAAGTCCATCATTTAGATAATTTTGCTGTCAAAACATTTTATTTGTTTTTTTAATATTTATGATGTTTGATTAGCAAAAAGTTTCAATTTTATTTAATTGGTGGCAAATATTTGTCTTCAACACATCCTGTACTTGTTTTGACATGACACAAAATAGCTTCGGTAATATTTATGAAGGCGTGGCATGTTCAACTTCATATTCTTCACGCAACGAGGCGGAGCTTCGTCATCGACAAAAAAATGGTTTTCGCTTGAAACGTTATGCTTTCGTTGCTTATATAGATCGTTTCTCAATTCAAACAAAACACAATTTCCCCAATTGCCCGACGCTGAATGAGAGAAATAATTTCACAATAGAATGGAAACGATAAAATATCGAAGCGATGAACGAGACAACGTAATGTGTAAATTAAGTAAGTGGCAATAAAGTGAAGCACAATTGAAATAAAAGAAAGAAAGAAAACGATAAAATGTCTTTATTCTTCACAACAAAAGCGTTTCAAAAAGAATTCATGATCATATTACTTGAGTTGAAGTTTCTAAACCTCTGAACATTTCTCTGTTAATTCCACGTATTTCTCGTTTTAAATGCTTTTATGAAAAACTTCCAAAGATCTTAATTTGAGTTTAAACTTTTTCTGACTTTCATTGATACACAACCGACGGTTTAAGAAATGAAGTAAATTTAAAGTTCTTATTAATTAGAAATTTTCTTTTGTAAACCATGTGGAAGAATCTTTTCATCGGCTTTAAAATGTTTCTATTTTAAGCAACAAAATCGATCGATTTTAACATTTAAATTCACAACATGAAAGAAAACAGGCGTGAAATGTTTTCATTTCACCAAACTTCAGTAAAATATTCCCTCAGGATTTTGTTATTCAATTTCCAAACAGAAATTTTCATATTTTACTCGAACATTTCTGTCTAAAGTCTTGTCGTTTAGCATTAAAATGATTTTCCTCCTACGCTTAGAAACAAAAAGTTTTTTATGCTAAATTTGTCTATCAATTTGAAATATTTTACTTTATTCTCTAAACACCAAGATGAAAGATAAACTTTGTTTGATTTGAGAGTCAATTCTTCTTGTGTCTTGGGAATCGAGCTTAGATTCTATCAGCTCAAACAGTAATCGAATTAATTATGTCATTTAATATCACATCGACAACATTTTCCCTCATGCACAGACAAATTTATGTTTCGTCGAAGAGAGCAAAACTCTCGAGGGTTTGATTTTCAACACACAAGCATCAAACATTCACAAACTGTTATCAAACACCAACACTGAGTTTGAGGGTGGCAAAAATTGCTCGAGAAAGAAAAAAAGAGTAACAGAAGCTACGTTAATGGACGATGAAATTTAATTACGATCAAAAAACATTTATCAGCCAATTTGCTAACACGATGTAATAAGTATATTGCTCGGAGATGATTTAATATTGCAGAAGAAATTGAGGATCAAAGAGAAAGTTTATGATATTCGATATGAAGTCGCCAGTCACTTCAATTTATTATTATTATAAACACATAAATGAGACATGAGAAGAAAATTTATTAAATATAGTTTTTCACTACTTTTTTGATTTTCTTTCGTAGTAAGTTAGAACAAAAGAATAAACTTGTTTAGTCTTCTATTTATGTGTCACAGCGCGGAAAAATAATTGCCAGCGAATATAAAAATTTCAAAGCGAACTATGAGAATTTCGAGATGTAACATTAATTGTTTCCGGGTGTGTCGTTGATGCAGAGAATCGCTTCGTTATTGATTTTTATCTGACATTTTTCACGGAAGGTTCATCGTCGTCATCATGATTGTTGTGCACACACAATTTACGGTTTCAATTCATTTCACAAAACTCAGGCATGTGAAAGGATGAAACGCGTTCGTTCAATTGTTGTTGAATCCGAAGAAAATACAATGGTCCGGAAAATTTGTGCAATATGTGATCGATAGCCATTAATTTGGGTATTTTACTGACTCAAGGACATTATATTGATATGAAGTTTGTGCCTTGAAATCTAATGAGGATTCGGATCATTGAGAAAGTTTTGTTAAATTTGTCATGAAGATTTGCTTTGCCTCGATTTAAAATAATGAATGAATGCAAGCAACAAAGTAATTTCGGAAGCAAGCGATTAAAGTGTGAATCTGAAATAATGAATGTTCAATGCTATTTAAAATGATTTTTTCAGAATGTACAAGTTAAATCTTAAGTTAACTCTTTTATAACCAAAACAAAAACAGTTTTCAAACAAACAATGGAATAAAGATCTTTTAAAGCTGCAAGGTGAAGAATCTGACAAAATGTATGGTCATTTAATTTGCACAAAAAAGAAAAGAAACATCCAAGAGCTTAACATATATTTTGGTTAAATGCTTTAGATGTAATCTCGTAAAAAAATAAATAAAAGATTACCAGAGAATTCTTCGTTTGCATCTAATCTGAGAATCCTTTCCTGTTGTGGGAACATAGAAAGAACAATCTTTATGAAGGAATACATAAGTAATCTTACATTCGTAGATCTTTTTGTAAAGTTAAGAAGAAAGGAAATTTTTTAAAGTGTTAAAAAGGATGTCGAGATTTTCTTGCTTTTGAATGCATGACATTTATTTATTAGAATGATAGATACTTTCCAACACTTTTGAATTTGTATGTTTCTTATCTATTTTAATTAAGTTTTGTGTTGATAATTTTCACCTCATGACTAAAATAATTTCAATTTATGACTTTCATGTCAATTTACTTTTTAAAAGCTATTCACATTGAAGTTAGAGAAGTTGTACAGTAGCGCCATCTTTTGGCGAGTATTCTCATTAACATATTTCAATGCTTAAAAGAAAATCACCATCAAGTTATCATTTTAAAATTTCTTTTCTTAGTTTTGATATATATTTTTTATACTTTAATATGAGTGGTGACAAAATTCAATTACTAAGAAGTGACGAAGATGATATAATGACTTCAAAAGAGCGTGTTTATAGTGTTAATCGAATCACACCAGATCCTTACATTCATTGTTGGAGAAAACAACCGAAAATTCATGAGAAAGAAATGTTGATGAAATTAATTTATGACCAAATGAAATATCAAGACTCTTTTGACATTTGTATTGAAATAGGAAATGCTATATTCAGCGCAATTTTGCTCATCCTAAAATCCTACTCAAATTTTTTTGCAAACAGAGAATTTGCAGACGGAGCATGTATTAAACTTTCAGAATCACGAATAACACGAGATACTTTCACGGATATTTACAAATGGATTCTTTCAAAACGAAAGCAAATTGATCGTGAAGATATAATTCCATTACTGTTGGGTGCACAATATCTTGAGGTGGAGCTTTTGGAACAACAAATATGGAATTTGATACAAGATTGTGAGAAGTTTCAAGAAGACGAAGCTTTTCTTTTATATCAAGAAGCAAAATTATGGAAATGCACAAAGGTACAAAACATGATGATTCAAAGGGTTCAACGCTTCTTTATGACTGTTGTGTGTTCCGAAGAATTTCTTATAATGGAACCAAACGAAGTGATGAATTGGCTTAGACTTGACAGTATTGGCATAAACATGGAAGTAGAAGTTTTTTATGCAGCTGCACGTTGGATGCTTTTCAATTGGAATGACCGAAAAGTGTATCTTATGGATTTAGTGAAACTTGTGAGATTTGGAATCATCGATCCATGGAGAATTGTCGAGTTTCGTATGAATAAAAAAATGGGGAAACTTGAAGTTATTCTGAATAACTCTGATTTTCAAGATACTTTAGAATCGAGTTTATCATATTCAACTTATAGAAATTGTTTCAATGATGATTCTCATGATCAGTTCAATGATTTCCTTAAACGATTCAACTTTAAAAAAATTTATCCCAGAGACCAAATGATTGATCCTATGTGGCAAGAATACTACAAACAAACTCCGTACACTTTCCAACATTTTGAAGATTATCTTAAAATGGTAAGCGAAAATGGATTGATGGGATGGAAAAATAATATTATCATAGCAAAATAATAAATTCAAAAATACACTCCACAAATCTTGTATTTTAATTTTATTTTTAAGACTTTAGAAAGACGTTTTCACAGTCTCGTTTATACAAAGTATCAAATACAGCAAGAACAGTGAAAATAAATAAATTGCAACAAATTTCAGATAATAAAAATTAGAAATTGATAAGAACAAACGAAACATTATGTCCCAGCATTTTATTAGAAATTAACGGTCATTAGAAATTTAAAACATATCTACGTAGATCATTTTCTATCGATGTGACATTACTTTCATTCGCGTCAAACCAGATCTACTAAGAATTGAAAACTAAAATAACATAAATCAGTAAAATAAATCAGTTTCAGTATCCTTCTAGCTTAAAAACTATAATTAATCAAAAGAACAGCACAAAATAATCTAAAATGAGTTTAGATAATATCGATAAACTGTATAAAAACTACGAAATCTTGTCAGCAGCCACGGATAAAACAAAAGTACGTAAAATTCATAATTTTTTTAAAAATTTCAAGCAGAAATGATCTTAAAAATATCAGTTTTGTTACAACTAACAAAATACTTAATGGCAGCATATCATTAAACACTCATAAACGATTATATTTTCGTATTGTTTCTTTTAAAATTTAACCTCAAATACTAAATTTTATTTGTTTCCTCATTTAATTCCAGCATCAACAAGAATATCAAGAAATCTTAGATGCAGTGCATGGATCAGATAAAGAAAAAAAGCTTGCTGCTACATTCATCTCAAAATTCTTCAAATGTTTCCCTGATCTTATGGAAACGGCATTAGATCGACAACTGGATCTTTGTGAGGATGAAGACGTTCAAGTAATTTTTAAATAATTTTGTTTAAATGATTTTCTATTAATTATTCTTTAATTCATTCAGATACGTCGTGTTGCTATAAAAGAGTTGCCCACTTTCTGCAAAGATACCAAGGAAAATACGCCAAAAATCAGTGACATTTTAGCTCAACTTCTCAACGCTTCAGAGCCAACAGAAGTTCAACAAGTCAATCTTTCGCTGCAAACTCTTTCAAAGTTTGATCCATTGGGAACTGCTGCTGGACTTTTCAGCCAAATAGCACAGGGCGAAGAACAAACTCGCTTAAAATGTTTGCAATACGTCAATAATAAATTTGTCAAAAATGGCTCCGAAGTTTTCACCAAAGAAGTTGAAGAATTAATTATCAAGGAGATTAAAAAATTGTTGCAGGTAAGAATTTGATATAAATTTAAGTTCTTTCTTAATTATTTAAATAATCTTTTTCTTAGGATGTCTCAGCCGATGAATTCCAGCAATGTATGCAAATCTTAAATCACACAAAGTTGGGGAAAACTATCACCGGTCATCAGGAGTTAGTCAAGTTATGCATTGAACAAGCTGATTTGGGAGCTGAACTCGAAGGTGACACTGCATCAGATGATGACGTCGTCTTTTGCTTCTTACAATGTGCTGGCGAAGCTTTGACATATTTTTCATCACAAATTGAATCGACACCTTTCGTGAAATTTACTTGTGAGAAATTCTTCCCATTGACAACATGGCATTTGATTGGAGCTGCTGATGATCAGCCTCAAACACAATTACGTCTTTTGAAAGTATTCGCTGAGTTGTGTGTACATTGTGGGGCTCTTGAGAAGCCGAAAGATAAAATTGAAGCAATCTTCAACATTTTACTTGAGTTCTTGCCAGCACCGCCCGCCGATATCGATCTCACTACAGATGGACCATCAATTTTATTCTCACATGTTGAATGTTTGTTGTTTGCTATTCATTCATTAGGCAAACAATGTCCGGAATACTTGACATTCCCAGATGATTCCAACAAGTTGAAAGATTTTCGAGCTCGTCTACAATATTTAGCACGAGGAACGCAAGGGTAAGAAAGTGAAATAAAATTAATTAATGAGTTTCCAATTTACATTAAAATTCTTTTATTTAGCTACGTAAAGAAACTTCAAGAAGACATCAAAGGAAAAAACGCATCCGATCCAAAGACCGAAGAGGAGAAATTAAAGATTATTGGCTTGAAAACAACTTCAAACATCCAAACACTTATTCGAGATTTGTTCCATTCACCACCGTCATTTAAATCAGTTGTTCGTCTCAGCTGGGTGCAACCAAAGCCCAGAAACACCATAAAAGTCGCAGAAGCCGAGAAAACTGAAGAAAAGCCAACAACAACTGCAACGAAACGTCACGCACCAATCACGTTTTCAAATGGAAAGTCTGAAGATTCAAATGGTGCAAAGCAAGCAAAATCATCAAATGGTCAACAAATGTATTCACCACCGGGTGGGAAGTTTTCTTCAAAGTTTAATTCGGGACGTACAGGGGGGAATTTCGGTAACAGATCGCGTAATGGAGGTGGAAATAATAGATTCAGATCAGGAGGCGGTGGCGGCGGCGGTGGAAATCGCAACAAAAATTTCCGTCGTTACTAAGCGAACGAAAATGCTTTCATGAATGAAGTTAAGGAGTTGCTCGAGACGAGGGAAGTGTTCTTGATTCAACAATGATTTTGTTTTTCAAATGGGGTTGGGGGTTTCTTTGTTGCTTTTCCCATTTTTTTAAAATTATACTTTGATTATGGAAGTGATTTTTTTACCACTTTACTGCTTATTAGTCATTCTAAATCCATCATCTAAATCTTCACTGAATTGGGACTTTCTCCCCTTGCAATTTAAATTTTCTTTTCTAGGAAAACCCAACCGAATGAAGGAAGCTGAAGGACAAGCAACATAGAAGAAAAATTTTCTTCAAACTTATTTTTATAAGTTTAATTAACGTTTTATATTTCAGTTGATCCTATCCAGACGAGATTAACATCAACAAAAGTAATAAAATTAAAAATTGAAAGACATCTTTTTAATTTACAGGAAACTTTTTTAACTCAAACTTCGATTTTCTTTTTTAATTTCTAGGATATAAAAAAAATTAAATAATTAATTTTTTCGTTACGTATAATTATCAGAAAATCTTCTTTTTTACAATTCAAGTTCATCAAAGATAAATAATATATTTCAATAGAAAATGTTTTCTTATAAAAACATTAAAATCATAATTCGAGTATCGTGTGAAAGAGAAAAATGAAGAATAAAGTAAAGAATTGAAAATTTTCCGTAAAGGAAAAACAAAAAATACGTTTTTATTTAAGAACCTTTTTTATTGAGTTTACAGAGATTATTTTAAACAGATAAAGTTGACAAGCATCCTGGTTATGATAAAGAATTTCTATTTGAACCATAAAAAGGTTGACGAAAGGATGATTTGACTTTATCGACTTTCTGTTGAGTCAAGTCACTTGAATAAATCAAGTCAATTTTTTGACTTGAATGCATATTAGAGTTGTCGAAAAAGTGTTCGAAAAAGTGTTCGAACGATCATTTTTCAATTGATTGTGAAACCAACCAGACGTGTAAGTATTAAAAAAATTAAAAATCGTAGAACTTTTTGAATAAATTTATTTAAAATGTTTCAATCGTTTTCTTAATCTAAAACTTTGATACATTTTAATGTTCTTATTCACAATTTGATGAATTTGAAAAAAAGTTTCGTCTTAAAAGATACGAAATTTTCAATGACTTTCATTTTAATTGTCTGCATGCTTTCTTATTCCAGAACCTAAAAACTGGACATAATTTAGATTGCGGAGAAACAAAATGCTCATCGTATAGAAGTTTAAGGATATTATAATTTCCCTGAAGCAAATAAGTAGCAATGATTGCTGGGATGCCATAATTAACCTCAATAATCAGCTTCACATCAGAAACTGATATTCATTATGAAAGACGATTCCTTACAGTCGATCTACAAGGATACACAACAGCTTTAGGCAACGGTGAGTACATATTAAATGTGTGAGATATCGCAAAATAGCATCTGATGTTCCACGTGTTGTTCTAATGCAACAATGCCTTCACCTTAACCTAAAAAATTCTAATTGCTAAGTACTCATTGTTTAATTGAAAAAATGGTAACAAACAAAATGGAGGATTTCCTCACTTAAAGTAATAAAATCGTGTGTTTGCAGAACTAAATACCTAATAACAGAATTGTGGATATTATCAAAAAATTCGCAATAAGAAAAAAATTTATTCGCTGGCATAATAACTTTTTTTTTTCATTTCTTTAGGTATTTTCGTCTGTTTCCATCTTTATGTGTCGATTTAATGGCGGCACTGCAGTGAGGGTCATTTGGAACCGAAGATCGAGAAAAGCCATATCCGATGTTGCTTCAACCAGCGCCATACTGTAATATATTGAAAGTAAGTGAATTGTCTAGTTACAACAACATCAACAATGAAAGTGACAATCATTAAAAATTGAAACAAAGAAGCCACGTTGTGCTTTGCTTTTTCTTTGTTGATTTGTCTTAATCTTCTATCTCGTTTCATTTTTGTGTTCCTTCATTTTTACATTGATTTAAAATATTAAGTGAATTGAAATTTTATCGTTTTCATTACCAACATTGAATTTTTAAATCTAACCCACTTTTCAATAAGAATGCTCGCGATTCAACGCCATTTTCTTATCAGAATCAAATTAAATTAAAAAATATATTTTAATTTTTTTTGTTTTTTTCTTAATCCTTTAATATTCAAGAAACTTCTTAAATTTTTAATAATTTATTTTGAATTTCTAAAATCAGAGTCAGCGCTCAAATAATAAACAACAACAGCTTAAATGTAACAACATGAATGAGCATCAACAACAAACGCGAGGAATTTAATGAAGCTGGAAATTCAAGAACATGAGCCGAGAACAAAGTAATCAAAACAAGATTACAACAAGTAACTCTTCGACAATATTCCTTGCGAAGCTTTTGAAATGTTTAGTGAAACGTTTGGATATTATGTCGTTTAATCGACATGAAATGTGAGTTTCACTTATTGAATTTATTTTAAAAATAAATTATTAAACAAATTTTTATTTTTATTTTCAGGTTTTGAGCATAATTTTATTATGAATCACCACAGACGTATCGTTATGCAATGTCTGGATATCATTCTAATTGCCGCTCAATTCAGAACCATTCCAACTAAAGCAAAACTAGAGGAAATAATTCACAAGGCAACAAAGATACTGTTCAAAAATCTCAGAATCTGTCAGTACCAGTCGCTCCGAAGTAACTTTATTTCTACATTTTTTCCGATGAACGCTTTATTAGTTTTCATCGATAATATTAACATTTTTTTCAATGGCGACAGCCATTGATTGCTTTCCACGATGCCACATCATGGCAGTGAAAATTGAAACTTGATGTTCCTTTCTGTCCCAATAAGCATCATAAATTTCATTTTGGTAGAAGCATCTGTAACTTTGAGACCAATCAACTTGAAGAACAGCTGTTGTTGCGTTCTTCGATTCTGCTTGCTGGCAATATAACTTGAGGCATGCTGCCTGGTTTCGCTTAACATCTTTCATTTCTATTATGTGCTTGATCAGGTCAGATTCAGTGCCGGTCTTTGTAACTCTTTCTACTTGCAAGAATATTCCTCCATTACGCACTTTTTGCTTTAAAGGTTTGATAATTATAAGTTAAATAAAAGGAAAGCTTATGCAATTGAATGTCTCTTTCTTTCATATTTTCCATATGACACATTTCCTTTCTTTTGACGTTATTAAACTTTGAAGACAGGTTGTTGTTCTTGTGCCGTCTACGGACCGGAAGTGCTTGAATTTGTTGGGAAAAGGAAAACATCAGTGATTGTTTTTACTAGATAATTGCAGAAGCTTTGAGCTTAAATGTTGTTAGAAAAGTTTATATTTTTTATATTTTTCCCGTTTGTTTTACAGAGAATAACGTCAAAAACATCAAGAAAGTTAAACACGAAAATTTATTTATTGATGATGTTAAACAAAATATTTAAACACAATCCTTCTGACTGTTCGCGTGATAATTAATCATGACAATCATTTGTGTCATAAACAGAACAGAAACCATTAATGAACCATCAAAACATTTCATTTGAAAACATCGCTTCGATATTTTAAGATGTTCATCGATAAACTGTTTACAGGCTTTAATAATTTTCTTGGATTGAATTTCTACAATTTGATAATTCCTTTGAGTGTAGTTTTGTTAATTCAAGTTATCGCGTGTATTACTTGTGTGGTTAAAAAAAAATTTTCTTCAAACTTATTTTTATAAGTTTAATTAACGTTTTATATTTCAGTTGATCCTATCCAGACGAGATTAACATCAACAAAAGTAATAAAATTAAAAATTGAAAGACATCTTTTTAATTTACAGGAAACTTTTTTAACTCAAACTTCGATTTTCTTTTTTAATTTCTAGGATATAAAAAAAATTAAATAATTAATTTTTTCGTTACGTATAATTATCAGAAAATCTTTTTTACAATTCAAGTTCATCAAAGATAAATAATATATTTCAATAGAAAATGTTTTCTTATAAAAACATTAAAATCATAATTCGAGTATCGTGTGAAAGAGAAAAATGAAGAATAAAGTAAAGAATTGAAAATTTTCCGTAAAGGAAAAACAAAAAATACGTTTTTATTTAAGAACCTTTTTTATTGAGTTTACAGAGATTATTTTAAACAGATAAAGTTGACAAGCATCCTGGTTATGATAAAGAATTTCTATTTGAACCATAAAAAGGTTGACGAAAGGATGATTTGACTTTATCGACTTTCTGTTGAGTCAAGTCACTTGAATAAATCAAGTCAATTTTTTGACTTGAATGCATATTAGAGTTGTCGAAAAAGTGTTCGAAAAAGTGTTCGAACGATCATTTTTCAATTGATTGTGAAACCAACCAGACGTGTAAGTATTAAAAAAATTGAAAATCGTAGAACTTTTTGAATAAATTTATTTAAAATGTTTCAATCGTTTTCTTAATCTAAAACTTTGATACATTTTAATGTTCTTATTCACAATTTGATGAATTTGAAAAAAAGTTTCGTCTTAAAAGATACGAAATTTTCAATGACTTTCATTTTAATTGTCTGCATGCTTTCTTATTCCAGAACCTAAAAACTGGACATAATTTAGATTGCGGAGAAACAAAATGCTCATCGTATAGAAGTTTAAGGATATTATAATTTCCCTGAAGCAAATAAGTAGCAATGATTGCTGGGATGCCATAATTAACCTCAATAATCAGCTTCACATCAGAANAATACCAATACACTACAAGGCTTTAATAATTTTCTTGGATTGAATTTCTACAATTTGATAATTCCTTTGAGTGTAGTTTTGTTAATTCAAGTTATCGCGTGTATTACTTGTGTGGTTAATATTTATTATGCAGTGGTTTTCTTAAACCCTTCTTTAAAAGTTGTGTTTATTTTTATAGATTTTGTGCAATTAATGTTTCCTTTAATTAACAAGAATATTATAATGGTTCAAGCTATTCGATTTAGGAATTTCGATGAAGATTATGATAAACGTTGCAGTAAAACTTTTCAGCCTTCTCTTGTTCGAAGAAATAAAAGAAGATTTTTCTGTTACTTGGCATTCGTCTTGGCAATTTTACTATTTAAACATTCGGTTGCTACAACGTTAAATGATAATGTTTATAAATGTTCACAACTCGTTCCAATTCTATGGAATTCTTCAAGTGATTTTCTGTTTGTTTTTCATCTAAGATGTTTAAGTGATCACATGAAATATATTAGACACTCCAAGAAGAATATCAAAGAAGAAATTTTAAACATAATTGACATGAAACGATCATTACATCGTCGACATTCGATTAATCTCACTCTGAACATTGTAAATTATTTTTTGATGACAATTTTTGCACTTTATTGGATTTTTGTGAGAATTGTCTTTGGCTACATGAAAACTATAATAGGTAGGACAGCATATCTTATGTAGTTTAAAGCCGAACATAAATATTTATGAATTCAAAAGATTTCAGTTCTTGTTGCTACTTCATTCTTCCTTGCTTTTACCTCTTGTCAATATTTCTTGCATACAAAAATTATTCAAGTGAAGTAAGTTGATTTAATAATTTGTAGATACATACTTTAATTAATCTCATTTACATGATATTTCAGTATTCAAAATTCCTTGGAATGATTTTCGAAGATAACAAAATTGAGAAGAAAGAAAAATTAATTTTTATGCTTTGGAGTCAACAATCAGATTTTGTCGTTGGCAAAACAGTTTCACTTCAACTTTTGACGTTAATTTCTGTGAGTTTTTCAGTTATTTTAATAACATAAATGTTACTAATTAATATATTTTTCATCTTTTCATCAGATGGTATCAGAAGTTGCCAATTATTTTATTTATTCAATTCAATTATTCATGGAAAATCCTTACAATTAATTTTAAGGCAAAATAAAGTCAAATTTATCTCTTTAAATCATTGTTTGATTTGCAATTAAATGTTTGAAGAACAATGCTGACTTTTTAGGTGTTCGTTCTCTCTGATCACTCGTCATGTTGACAGAAAATATTCCAAACTTTTCAGTATATCCTTTGGCCCATTCGAAGTTGTCAATGATACTCCATGCGGTGTACGAGACAACATTGCAGCCATTTCGCCGAGCTTTTATCACTGATGTCAGATGATCTTTAAAATAATTTATTCTTGTGTCGTCTTCAAGTTCACCTTCGTCAGAAAAGCCATTTTCACTGATCATCACTTTGGGATTGTCATATTTTTCTTTAATCCATTGAAGAACGTCGTGAAGACCTTCAGGTACACTAAACAACCAACGAGATTTACCTTGCAACCAGCTTTGATCAGTCAAGTAAACAGTTCCAGTGTCGCTTTCAAATGAAGTCTCATTGAGTGTTTCTACCCTCGGTTTGATGATTCGACTTGTGTAATAATTCAATGCAAAGAAATCTGCAGATCCAATCAACGATTTACGCATTTCTTCAGA
This sequence comes from Clunio marinus, assembly GCA_900005825.1. NCBI lineage: Eukaryota > Metazoa > Arthropoda > Insecta > Diptera > Chironomidae > Clunio > Clunio marinus. The sequence continues at coordinate 42,722 of CVRI01000010.1, forward strand.
CATTTTCGGTAGTCTCGACCATGGCCTACCCTCAGCTTTACTTTTATTTCCAATAACATCAATCATAATACTCGGATAGTCTCCATCTTTTGTGTAAATTGGATTTGCAAACCAACCTAACTGAAAGAAATTTTTCTTTTTAATTTCTTACTTAAAATAAGCAAATCACTCAAAATTACTCTGAATTGCATAATTCTCTCCACTAAACTCTGATCTACAGTTTCATCTTTCGGATAGAAGAATCGAGAAACTAAACTAATCCCAATTTCACCTTTTTGCTTTTCAAAATACTTTTCCTTGTACAAATGAAAAGCAGCAGCATGAGATTGAAGAACATAATGTGCACATAAATATTCGCCAACACCTGAAGCTGCAAGACCAGGTGCATTAATTCCAATTCCATATCCATCTAAACAAAAGTTGTGAGGTTCATTGAACGTTATCCATTTCTTAACACGATCACCGAAATGTTCAAAAATGACATCAGAATAAAGCTTGAAATAATCAACAATCAATGGGTTTGCAAAGCCACCAAAATCTTGAAGGAATTGTGGGAGATCCCAATGGTACATGGTGATGATAGGCTCGATATTATTTTCCAGAAGACTATCAATGATCTTGTCGTAATATTCAAGACCCTTGAGATTCGGGAATGTCGCGTTTTTCATGACTCGTGGCCAAGATATCGAAAATCTGTAAAATTGAAACTAACTTGAGTCTTAAAAGAATTTAATTTTGAAAGCTTTGAAGTTCTTACTCCAACTTCCTTGATTGCTTCAATGTCTTTGTTAAAGAAATGATAAGAATTTGCACTGACATCACCATTAGATCCATCAAGGATGATTTCTGGATGATTGTGGGTGTAAGTGTCCCATATTGACATTTCTTTTCCATCTTCATTCCATCCACCTTCAATCTGATAAGCTGACGACGCTACGCCAATCCTCAAACCTTCTTGCAAAGCTACGAAATTCGCCTTCGAGAAGTTTATGTAAACTGAAAGTCCAACAAGCAACAAGTTAAGCAAAACCAACTTCATCGTAACAAAAGAAAAAACAAAAATCAGCAGCTTCATAAGTAAAAATTCGACTTTCATCACATCACAACTGAAACAAAACTAAATCAAAAATGCACAGAAATATTTTTAATGTTTATTTTATTCTGAATTTTTATTTCAAAAGGTTATCAATTTGAATTTAATGTCATGACATGAAGATTAATTTCGAGTATTTTCGTTGAATAAAAAAATTATCAAATATTTGCGAGATTAATTAAATTAATGTTAGAATCAGTCAATTTTGATTCCTTCTATTCATCAACTTCATTTTCTTTCACGACTTTTTGTTTTATCTTTTCATTAATTTGATTTTTCATAATGTCTTGAAGATTGCTTACAATTTTGTCTTTCGGTTGTTCAACGACTTCTTCTTTTACTTTATCCACAACTTCATCTTTCGTCTCTTCACCTCTTACTTTTTCCATTTCAATCATTTCTGTTTTAATTTCCACAACTTTATCTTCATCAACATCGTCTTTAAAGTCATCCAATGTTTTACATTTTTCACGTATGGCGTTTGCTGGCCAATCGCAGCCATTTTTATTAAACACAAGACCAGTTTCACAATTGAAACTCGCCGCTCTGTCTTGATCACATCGCCAGAAGATTGTGCAATCATCTTCATCTTCATACAATTTTTCTCTATCAGTATTAGGATCAGCACAATCTGGTTTACCCACTGAAGACGTTTCTCCTTCTTCTTCGAAAGCTGATTCAGGCTTTTCATTTCCAACTTCTTCAGGTACACTCTCAGTGGTTGTTGTTGTTGTCGATGGAACAGTAGTTGTCTTCTTCTTCTTCCTTCTTGTCGTTCGTCTTGTTGTCATAACTTCATTTGTTGTCATTTCAATTGGCAATTCGGTGGTGGTTCTTCGTGTGGTTCTAACTGTCGTTGTCTTCTTTGTAGCTGGTTTCATTGTTGTTGGCTTCCTTGTCGTGGGTTCCAATTGAACATCAGGTTCATTTCCTGAAGATTGTGTTGATGGTGGTCTTGCCCATTCAGGACGAGGCGTCGTAACAATTGAAGGTTCAGGCACACGATAATTTCTCATTCCCTTATATAAAACATTCATTAATGCATTTTTATCTCCACACAATCCTTGGAAGTCATCCATATCAATAGCCCAAGTCATAGCACCAGCATAACCTTTCGATTTAATCCAATCCATCTTTATCTGAAGTGAACCTTCATCTTCATAACCAATCCACTGAGTTCCCTTATAAGTGTATGGACATTCTCCAACGTCGTCATATTTCACAGTCCAACCTTTTTCCTTATCTTGTGTTTCAGTGCAAATCTAAATTTGAGTGAAAAAGAAAATTAAAAGATTTTCAATTGTCATAATTTGTGAATTTTATTCTCACCTCGTAATATGCTAAAAATCCTGAAGCATTAGTGTATGGTCCGGGTGCACCTCCACCAGCTTCTTTATTGATGTAAGTTCCCAAATTATAATTTTTATTGCCAGCACTCAATGTGAAAGTTCTTCCATAAAATGGAACTCCAATAACAAGTTTTTTGGGTGAACATCCCATATCAACCCACAACTGAACTCCATCATTGACATTCAGTTTTGCATACGCATATTGATCGTGAGGTCGTTTGTAAAGTGGCGAATGAACATCAGCAAAACCAGCCCAATTTCCACGTAAATCGTAAGTCATGCAGTGAATGGCATCAAGAAGTCTGCGAAAGAAAGAAACTTAGAAAAATTTATTGAGTTCATTGATTCACTTACTCGCAAAGTTCTGGGACGTGATAACCTTCCTGTAGTCTGAATTTAGCGACTGGCACAGCCATCGTAATTTCCCAACCTCTTCCTTCTTTATCAAATGACCTTCGAAGTTCTTCAACAAAATAGAAAAATTTATCTTTATCAGAGAATGATCCACCACGATCAGTTGCTGCGGGATATTCCCAATCCAAATCGAAGCCATCAAAATCATATTCTTTCATAAATTCAATGACGCTTTTGATGAACTTTCTTCGACGATCTGATGAAGCCACCATTTGAGAATATTTCTTTCCACCTTCAGCCCAACCCCCAACGGCAATCATGTATTTAACTTCGGGATATTTCTTACGAAGATTTGTAAAGTTCCTAAAGCCTTTATCATCGATATCCAACTGTGAAAGATTCAAAAATTGGGTGAATTAAGATAAAAATCAAAACAAGTTTCATTTGAGGTCATTCACCTCGGGATCGATCACCAAAACTTGCCATGTAGAATCGTCAACACCGATGAATGAATAAATTAAATGCGTACACATCTCAACTGGAATATCTTCAATGCCATAACGGCCTAGGCCTGGACGATAAATCGCCCAGTTACTGAAGTAACAAACAATACGCGCTTTATCTGTTGAAGAAATTTGAATTATGATTTGATTGTTGATAGAAATGATAAACTTTTGTTTCATTTACCTTCGGCTTTAATTACTGATGCGCCATAGAAAAGTGAATAAATTATCGCACCTAACAGTATTCGATGATAATTGCCTGTCATGAATAATAAATAAAAGTTCAGTGCTAGGAAGTTCGACTGATATCGATTAACAATTACTAATAATCGTCATTATAAATTCAACTGTTGTCGATGTCTTCAGTGAGAATGAGTCACTTGGCAATGATTTTAAATGTCTGATCAAGTATTTGCGACTTCAAAAACGATACAATCGAGTGAATATTTAACTCTTTTGTTTTATAATATTTAAGAATTTATTTCATAGACAAACTTGATGGAATTCTTTTAAAAACCTTAGAATTTTCTAGTGCAGTTTTTTGCTTTCTTCCATCACGAAACCGAATTTTAAATGTCACTTTACAGTTATTTGTCGAGCATCAACAGTGTTGATCTGCTTGCCTTACTTACCCATTGCTTCCAAAAATCACAAAGAATCGACCGAACCAAACGGGAAACAGCTCGACAATAAACTGCGCTCGATGAAGCGATCGTGTATTTATACGAAATCGAGAAATCTTCCTCAATGTGTTCTTCTTAAATCTTTTTTTTTGGAGATTTTTCTCTTACATTCTAAGTCACGTCCGAAGCCGTTCCTTTCATTTTATTTAAACTCGAAATTATTTAAATGAGAGAATTCAAATATTTTATGTTTTCTTAATCGTTCTTGAAGGTCATCAAATTAATTTCCAAGAAAAATGGAAAGAAAATTGTTCAACATTTCATTCTGAGTCATTTTTGTCAGCATCAAGTTCAGGAATAAAAGAAATTTAAATGAAACCTGTTTTTATTCAATAAAAAAATGGATTGAAACATTCGAAAGATAAACTTTTGGGTTCGTTTTACTCATTTTACCGTTTTTATTTTACAATTTATTTGTTTTTCTTCTTATGAGATGTTTATTTATATTTATTCTCGTTAATAACATTAAGAATCGCATAAATGTTTAAATTTGCCATTTTTTATTTGACAAATCTTTATCTAAACATGGAAATAAATAAAATTAGATCAATGAATTATGAAAGCTCAATCTAAGTCAATTAATTTAACATTATGCTTTGACACTTCTAAAATCGAAAAGTTTTTTATATTTTTTGGCAGAAAATTTTCAAGAACTTTATCAATTCGAGTGCTTTAATTAACTTTTTCATTTCACACCCGCTATGATATCGATCCAAATTATTATATGCTACTTAATAGATTACAAAACAATTCGATTAGATAATAAAAGGAAAGAAAATTGTTACATTTTAATTACGATTCAAAAGTATTCAAGTATGTTGTACAATAAACTTGTCTTCGAAAGCTTTGAAGAATGTTGAAAACTTTCAGTACACAAAAATGAATGAAAGAATTTTTATCACAAAAAGAGTCCTGAAGTGATTTATGATTTTACAACCTTCTTGAAAAAGATAATAAGAATTAAGTAGACTAAGAAATAGAAATTTCAAAATTTCTTAATAGAATTCTAAACATTGCATTGTTGTGATTAATATTTAATAGAATTTGTTTACTAATATGACAATTTAAATTTACAATGTTGCAAGTAAAGTTTGTAATTAAATTTTCTAGTGTAAGCCTTCTGGCTTTAAACTAATATGTTTAATGAATGATTTTTGGGTGGTGGATTTTAATTTAAATGATTTTTCTAAACTGAGTTTTGGAAATGCTAGAAACTCTTTTAATTTTTGTAAATAAATTGAAAAAATGACAAAAATATTTTAGATCCAAATCTAGAACACATACGATTTTAAAAAGCTACAATTAGGTTTGAATTTCGTATGTATGAGTTTGTTTATAATCGTGAAACTTTAAATCCATGCCGGTGTACTTGTTGAACCCCTTCCTAAATGATGTAAATGTCTTTTTTAAACCAAAACTGAATTTTAACTCCACTCACACAAACAGGAAAAATTTGTTCAATGTGCACTCACACAAATACTGTTACTAAGTGAATGGCAACAGGTTTCGAACCCAGCCATTCCAATTTTACCTTGTGACACGCAAGCAAATATCAAGCTTGGCGTTATTGCCTATGAAGTTTTAATTTTTCAATTGCTCGATAACGAATCTTTTTATTATCTTCGTCTTTGTTTGAGGCACTTCAACGCTTTTCTTTAACTAATAAAATATATGAAAGCAATTGAGGGATCGAACTGTGAACGTTTATTTTCGTCTTATGAGATTATGAAATTCAAAGATAAGACGCAATTGTTGCCAACGACAGTCTAAATATTTTCTACATTCGATCATCAAACTCAAATGCAAATATCTTCAATAGCGGATGCAAAAGCTAAACGTTTAATTTCTATTGAATCTTGAAAATAATTAATATCTTTGTATGTACACAAGAGGCTTAAAAAATTAAGTCTCCGCAACTCCTAAAGCATTCCCAATGAAATCGAAAGTCGGAACAATGAGCGTTGGCTGATTCACAGAAAATAAATTTCTGAAGCGATCAATAAACTCACTTTCTATTCTACTATCCAGCATTGAACATTTTTGCAAACAGTTATATCAACAAATGCCATGTAATGTATCAACAAAAATATTTAATGTTTCATTTTAGGATGTTGACTTTCAATACTGGTTTTCATCCATTAATACTTTATTGCGTGAAAAACAAATACCTGACAAGTAATACAATTTGTAATTTAATTTCAAATGCTGATTTCATCATGTAGAAATGCTTAAATTCTCAAAGAACTTCTCACGAATATGATACGCTTCGTTTATTGTGAAAGACTGCGGCTTAAGCAAGCCTACATAAGTTATGTTATGCTTTAAAAACCAATAAACTTGTGAAGGTCAACTGATGACGGCGACGTGATAGATCAAAAGAGAAAACAAAAGAAAAAAAAAATAAAAACGAACGGGATTTTAAGATTGAAAACGAAGGTAAAATCATTAAGCTTTTATTTCATATTTTCATGTACTTGAAAAGTTACGTTAAAGAAATTTAATGTGAAACTTAAATGTTAAAATTTAATCACAATCATATAAATACTGCAACCCTTTTGCACTTCTTCCTTTATTTTCATTAATTTCATTTCGTTGTTTGATGTGAGAACATTTTGGCAGCTCAAATTAAAGCAAGTAGGTAATTTTGACAGATTTTTGTTTAATGATCATGGTCATCATGATGGGAATGCGAATGGCCTCCTGTAAGAACAAAACAAAAAAACAGAGAAAAGAATAATTGCTTTAAAACGAGCGTTCAATTAACTTTTTTGCTTGATTTCTTACCAATAAATTTAAGTCCAAACATCAAGAAAAATCCAAAAACAACAGCGAGAAATTGAATGATGCCGTCTTTGTGTTTAGATAGAATTTCAAAGAATATCACGTAAAGGAGTGTTCCAGAAGCGAGACCTTGAAGAATAACAGAGGCGACATCGAATGCTTCTGGGTCGTCGCCATTGCTTAATATAATTCCGATTCCAATACCAAGTGGCGAGACAATGGCATAAATAAAGATATAAAGAACAAGCAGCCAAGTTTTTGTCTTGTGAACCATAAGCTCAACGCCAATGCAGAAAGCAATGACAACTTTGTGTGCAGAGATTGATCCAAACATATACCAAACATTTGATGTTGTGTCTTCTAGCCCAACAGCCAAACCTTCAAAAACTTCATGCACTGAAAGCGCCATCACAATAAGAAGACCACGAATTGACGACACAAGCAAACTGTCGTCTCCATTGAACACTGGAATGTGTGAATGATGATGATGATTGTGGGAATGCGTATGATGATTGTTATCGACATGTTCATTGTCAACTAAATCAGCTGTGGAAACTGTCATGACGCCATTACCAGTTGCTTCTGCTGCTGCTTTTTTCTCAAGTTCACGACGTTTTGCTGCATCGTGCAAACTATCTCTGGGACTGTGTCCACGAATAAACGCTTCTTGTGCTTCTACTTGTTTCTTCTGTTGTCGTCTTAAATAAGCGTGAACAATTTCTTCAACGAAATAAATAATGAAGAATCCAACCGCCATCAGTAAATTTGTAATGGAAAAATCCCATTCAGGTATGCGACCATCATGTTGAAGTGCACCGATGATTTCATCGATTTCTGGTACTAAATGCAAGAATGTTGTGCAGAGAAGAGCTCCACCTCCAAATGAGAGAAGCGATGACACGAGAAGATTTGTTCTTGGATCACGATTTGGATCAGACCAGTCGAGCCATTTCGTTAAAAGTAGTGGAATCATCCCCGATCCCATGGAAAGGATAAATAAAACTGCCATTGTTATGAATTTGGCCATATTAACTTCACTTAGATCATCATGTTCGTGGTCGTGGTCATGATCATGATCATCTGCTTTCGCTAAAAGCTCCGTGATATTGTTCAGCATTACCGTAACACTCATGTTTGATTTTTTCTTGTTTCTTAATTTCTTACGCAATAAAAATTATTTACTTCCGACTTAGCGAAATACTTTCATTTATCATCACAGCCGACAATAAAAAAAGTTTCCAAATTTAGAGAAATTCCCACAATCTCTTCTACTATTCAAATATTTAAATACTTCTTTTTTTTTTTGTATAAACTTGATTGTCGCGAAATAAGTCTGCAACTCCTTCTTTCTTTTTAAATGAAAACAAGTCTTTTGTTTAATCATGCACCGAGAACTTTTATAATTTTTTCTTCTTTGTTTTTGAAACTTGTCTTGTTAGCACAAAAGTCTGACAGTGACTGAAAACAGAGCGACGTTTGTGCTCACCAATAAATATTTCATTCTGTTTTACTTCACGCTTTACGTGTCTTTTTTGTTTCGCTTTACTTAATCAATCAGGTGGTAGTGTGCGTTGGTTGATATTTTAAGTAGTTGTATTCAGGGCTGGGAGTTTGTATAATTAATTTTTGATAATTAAAAATGATTTGAAACGAAAGTAAAGTTGAAATTTCAGTCATTTTCTCAATAAATCCAATTTCAGATTCTTTAATTAAATTTCTTAAATGTTTCTGAAAACAATTCGATTCCAAGCCCTGTGTGGTTAAAAAATTAAATTTTCCAGGGATTGAACATTTTTCTGCATACATTGTTATGGGCTTTATTTAATTTAACTCTCGTGAAAATGAATGGAGAATGAATTCTGAATAATTTTAAATGACGTAGTGCAAGTGAGATAAACAATCAACTGTGAAATATTCTCATTCATACACCTTTTTGTAGTTTCATGCCGTAGTAGCAATAAGAAACGTAGCTGTTAAACAGACGTTAATAAGTTAAGTTGAAACATCATTAGGAAGCACTAATGAAATTATTTTTGTTGTTCTCCATAACGAGAAGAAGAAAAAAAGAACAGATGGGATTTCCACTTAATTTCTTCATAAATTTGAACTTGTAGTAAACAACAGAACGTCATCATGATTTATTTTCGCAAATTAAACTCTCACGAAACTGAAGACAACTTTTTGAAGATCTTTATTCACGACTTTATTGAGAGTAAATATTTTAGCAAAATTCAAATTGACTTGAAAGTTTCATTTATTCAGTTGACAAACTGTTCAAACACGTGCTCGGCGATACTTCGAATGAAAGAAAAAAGTTTTTGTTAAAGCTGAAACAACAACAAGGTGCATAAAAAAACTTCTTTCTCTCTATCTTGATTATTTCATACTTTTATTTGCTATCACAGTTAAGAAAACATAATAAAATTTCATTTCGTATCTTAGCAAGTCGTCATCTTCGTTAATTTAAGTACATTTTCTCTCTTTTTAATTGAGTTCTTCAAATAGTTTCTTAAGAATAATTTCTCTATTTTATTTAAATATATTTTACAACAAAAATAAGTCTTTTCACGTTTACTAAAATATTTATTTATATTCATCCTTAGTTCAAACAAATTGGCTGGAAAAAAGTCTTTTTCTGGGTCGAACAAGAAATAAATTGAATTTGTCAATCTTTTGCGTAGGTATTGTCATTGATAAGAAACGATTAATATCGCCTTTCATTTCTTTGTTATTAATCGTTCTATCCGATTCAATGGAATGGTTTTGAGGATAATTGAAAACAATTAAAAGAATATTTTCTTATCCAGCCATAAACAATTCAAATATTTCACTTCAAGTAGACATTACATTTAGGACTTTAGATTGTATTTCATTAATTGTACGACGACAGAAACATTCTCATTCTTTTCAATGATTTCCTTTCAAAAAATATCGACATCAGAAGATTTCCAACACTTGACGTTAATTAACGTCAAAATGATTCTTCTAAATCACCACCATAATTATTTTCATTTTCTTAAAATTCTCTCTTTAATAAATTTAAAACGAAATCATCAATTAAATTATTATGAAGCTCGTTTTGTTTCTAAATCTTTTTTTAATTAAAATATTTTGCTTTGGGCAAATTTCAACTTTTTAATGATCGTTTTGGCACATTCATTTAATTCTTGAAAGTTTCTTTATAGAATCAGCTACTGAATTAAGAGTAACAGATTTTAGGTGGGTTTGAAACTCAAATTTCTTAAAGTTATCTCAAAAAATTCACAAAACTTTAAGCTTCATGGGATTCAATTTAAGATAAATTAAAAAGTTTCGTCACAAAATTTGAATAGTCGCTCAAAGAATATTAAAAATCTTCAATCTTAATGAGGTAACCATGTAATGCAATTCACATTCTTATCTGTTAAAATATTTAAATAAAGTCTTCTAGTTTCTTGTGCCACTTTCTCGAATGTACATAAAAGTTTTAGCCTTACATCAACTTTTACAATCTTGTTTGATTAAAGAACATAAGAAAAAACTTTTTCGTTTATTGTCGGTCATTTTAAGAAAACTGTTTTGAACTTCAAGTGTGATAAAAATCAACCAGGAAAGAAAGAATTAAAAACTTCTTTCCGATCATGGAAGTTTAAAATTTTCTTCTTAATTTCACTCGCTTTAAATGAAGTTTCTCACTTTATGGATTAAATGTAGATTTGTGGCATGAATGTACATAATAAATTGATTGTTGCGCATTAAAATTCTTGTTGATGAAATGAAAATGAGAGTCGAGTAAATTAAATTTTATAGAAATCCAAAGAATCATCGTGACAAACAGTTACAGTTGAGTTTGTTGACGGACTTGTGTCTCTATTGCCAAGACTTTTCTTTCTCTTAATCGATGATCTTCTGATTGATGATAACGATGGTAATGTTGATGAACTATCCAAACTGATTGTTTTTACAACAGAATTCGATAATGAATCCATTTCCAAATGAGTTTCCGACTCCAAAAATTCACATGCAGCTGAACTTGTAGGAGACAACAATTGTTCACTGCTTTGTTGTTGCATGACGTTGTTGATTATATCAATTTGATTCTTTATATTTTTCTTGCCTTCACTTCGTCCATTTCTAAACCGCGGATAACCAAATGAAAACTGCCCAAACCCATATTGAGGTCCCCAAAGCGACAAAAGACTCATCAAGAAAAATGTTGAGAATATCCAGCTAATTGACATGGAAACAATCAAAAACACTCCAATTTGAATGTAAGCGAGAACATTTGACGGCAACATTAGAATGCCGGAGACTCCTGTCGTAATCGCAGCCATAACCGTCGGTCCAATCATTCTCAACGCAAATCGAGTTGACGATTGACGATCACTCTCTTTCGAATAACGGTATTGAACACCATAATGCAAACTAAAGTCAACAGCTAAGCCAATTGCCGTTGACACAGCGACACTTTCAAGAATATTTAATTTCCATCCCAACAACACAAGCGTCCCAACGATAGAAAATATCGTAAGTGTGACAGTTATGATCGCGTAAATAGAAACCAAAACATTTAGTGTCACAAGTAAAAGAACTAAAAGTGCAACACACATTGCCATCGATACAGCACTTACAGTTCCTTTCGAAAGTGTGTCTTGAAGATCGAAAAAGTCGAGTTCACTAATGAAGAAAGCATTTTTCATACCTGCCGGTGCCGTTTCCAATTCCTTTGTGAACCACGTCTGAACAGTTGATACAAAGTTTTCAATTTCATTAAAGGAATGACTGAATGATTGATTACTATCACATTCGACAACAAGTGCCTTGACTTGTGTCACGATGCTTGTTGTTGTTCGATTGACAATTTGAAACTTTGGACCAGCAACTCCAGGAATGAAATATTCTCGCGGCGTTTCGTAAAGTGCTGAAATTGATTCCGGTAAGCAATAATCGAAAATTTCTGGTGAGAAAGGAAATGTTGATGCTTCACAACATGGAAATCGATCAATGTCACTCATACTGTCTTTACACTTTCTTGCCATCCACGAAATTAAATTTTCAATGAAGCAATTTGGCACTAAAAGTCCAAACGATATTTGATAAAATGGCTGATGCTTCATTCGTCGACAAAGTTCCAACAACCACACTTGAGACTCGACTGCTGACACATTAAACGAAGAATCTAATTCGAGTTTTCCACGCGATGTTGGATCCAAAAAATTTCCATTGTCAACTGGCTTCACTCCCCACACAAATCTTATCGGCATTTTGAAACTGTCCGACGACGTGTACATCTTTTCAAACCAAAATAATTCTTTGTAAGATGCTTCATAGATCTCAAAAGGATGATCACTTGTGAACAATCGGAATGTTGGTGTGTCGGGAAGTTCCAACTTTGGCCAGTACAACACAAACACTGCACTTGTCACACCGAACAATCCCAACGACACTATCCAAAATGCTGAGTAATTAATCACTAAAGCGATGATAAAGTCTTCAATTTTGTCACTTAATTGACTGTAAAATCTCACAAATGAGTCAATCGGCTTTGTGAGAAGTTTAAAGTTGATGAACCAACTTCGACTAAAGCAGTAAATTCTCTCAGAAATTGACACTGACGCAGGCAGCCAAGAAATCATAAAAAGGTAATTGGCCAAGACGGCTGTGCCTGCGAAGATTCCAAAACATCTCACGGCAGTGATTGAGCTTGCATAAGAAGCATAGAAAGCAGCTGCAGTTGTGAGTGATGTAACTAACATTGACAAAGCTGCGTGTTCCAAAGTCTTTGCCATGACACCGACGAGCGAGTCTCTCGAATCAGGCGAGTAAGGATCAGACGCAAATGACGATGTTGGGCTGCTTATGACTTTCTTCTTTCTTTCATTATGTACACATTGCCAGATTTTCATGAAGATGAAAGCATCGTCCGATCCAATTCCAACAATCACGATGAGAACCAACATGTTCATGAATGGAAAGAATTTCATTTTGAAAACGATGATGTAAGTGAAGTAAGAGATTCCTAATGATAACGTTACAGCGATGACTGTGTTGATAGTGACGAAGAACGACGAAGTGTAAAGCCACATTGAGATTAGGACAAAAATTCCTCCAAGTCCAACAAGCCATGCATCCGACAACAAAGATTCATCAAATAAAGCATTTTTGATGCCTAAATCCATCGCAACAACACCCACAAGATCTGTTTGCAAATTCTTCTTCACCAATTTATGATAGAATGGCAATGCATCTTTTCCTTTAGCTATTGGCAAGAAAAGCATCACAGCACTGAGACTTTCACTTGTTTCATTTAATTTAATAAAATTCCGATCAGTTAGGAAGTGAAGAATGTTGTAAACGGCATTGAATTGTGCACATTCGTCGGGAACACGACATTTTGATTGGGTGCAATCGTTGTTCAATTTTAAACCATGGAAATACTGGAAACATTCGAGAAGAAGCGACTTTACCATAGCGACATCGTCGTCCTTTAATTATTAAATAAATTAATCAATAAATCAATTAAAAATAAGAAGCAACTTACATTTATATCAAAACATGAAGTTTTGTTAGATAAAAGAGTGACGTAATTAGGCAATGTCCAAGGACGACAACAATTATCAGATGAAATTTCTTTCTGACACAAATCGTTGTATCCATTTGTGTTAATTAACTTTTGTTCAAGTTCGCACATTGAGAGCAAAGCATTTGCGTCAAACATCGATTCATTTACATTCCAACGAATTCTTTTGATAACAAAATGAATATATTCTTTATCTGAAATAGATTTAAATAGTAGAAAATGTAAATAATAAAATCTTTTATTCAAAACTTACTTGGAGATTCACAAAAATATCCGTCAGTGCTGTGAAAATCTGTAGTTATTTGCGGAGGTTCAAGTTGTTTAAATTCTTTCCATTTCTTTTTCTTTAATTCTTTGTTTCTTTTGTCAGTCTCTTCATCGTAAGATTTGTTCGTGCCATAATCCCAATGGTTGTGCACATCAAGACTTGTGTCATTTCCTGTATCATCCGAATTGTAAGCGATGTCAACATTAAAACTTTTATTATTTGTTGCGAATTCTTTCAATATCTTCATTTTTGTATCAAACTTGAGTCTCTTCTTCTGGTGACGGCTTTTGTTCTTTCGATGCTTCTTATCAAACTCATGTTGCTGGATCTCTTTGGGATTAACAATTAAGGTTCCAGAAGGTCTTGTCTCTTCGAGAAGATTACGCCAAGTGGTTAATTTCTTTGAAATGTCAGTTCCACGGGCCTCGAAACCCAATGTTGGATCACTAAAGTCTGGAGGGCTCTTCAAAAGTAGTGCTGATAAAATGCAGGCAAGGCTTACAAAAGAAATTACGAAAAGCACCAAAACTGGACGAAAAACCAGCAGTTTGTAATAGAAAATCATTTTCTATAAGTTGCTGATGAAGAATTTAACTTTTCTTTTACATTTTTTAATGTTTATTCAATAAGGATCTTTAATGAAATGACATTTTTAACTTTTTCTTATTTTTCGGAGGAGAAAAACAAAAATTTGTTTTTGTCAATAACACGCTAAGCCAAATTTGAATAATAGAAAATCGTTAAAAATTGCAAGTTGATTTTTGTGAGAAATATTAAATAACAGGAAAATTGCTTTTGATTTTTCTTTTATTCATATATATGAGTTACATTTGCTTTTATTCATCATATAACTATTAAGAAAAACTTCAAAAGTGGAAAAAAATGCAAATCAATTTATTGATGAATAAAAATCAGTTTTGGTTTCTTAAGAAAAAAATGTCAAAATAAAAATGAACAAATGAAACACTTCAATACAGTTTTTAGAAGAAAAATAAATACTTTTATCATGGATATGATCGACTAGCATGAATTAATACGAAAATCATTTCAACACATTTAAGATTTTTAAGAAAGAAATTTCACTCTTAATTTTCTTCAGAAATCTTTAAAAACTTTTTTTGTTTCGCATTACATTTATGTAAATAATTAAATAGTGCCGATTTTTGATAACCTACACATTACTTGCTTCATTGTTTCGCTTTCTTTTCATTTCATTGCTAGTTATTTTTGTTTTTCATTCTGTGTTTTCAGGTTTTATTATTTGCTTCATACTTGTAAAGTGCAAAAATATTTCACTTTTCAACATATTTATCGGGGGTGGCATTTCTTTAATTTATCTATAGGCTGGAGAAAATTTATTGCATGATTTAATTGTAGAGAATCTAACGGTGTGCATTGATTGATGATTTTTTGTTTTTGTTTCGTTTCCAAGCTCAAAATACGCAACTACTCTAATAAAGTTTAAAACTTTCTACATTTCTCTTGCATAAAGTAATATAATTGTAAAATTATATTTCCTTCTACTATTCATTTTCTTTCATTCTAATTCCAATTAAATGAAGCAAACTTTTATCTCTTATCTATATTAGGATTCCTTAATATTTGTTTTTCCTGAATGTAGATCTTTGTATGTAATTTTCCTTTTATATTTATAGATAATTTTTCATTAGTAACATTTGTCAAGAAACGTTTTTTTAATTTGTCAAAAATGTCACAAATTATTTTAATGAAAGAAATGAAAATTTACGTCACTTTAGTTTCTTTTAAATTCTATAATTTGAAGAATTGTTTTGTTTACATTTGACTTTCTTTGCGCCATTGAAATGTGCTCGATTTAACACCAATGCTTGATGATCCCTGACTGCCTGAGGTGATGTAATTATTAGTACGTCGTATTAAATTCGCTGCTGAATCAATACGATTACGGATAAGGCGCATTGCTGGGTTTGTGGCTATTCCAGTACGTTTATTTGATTTCCTACAGAAGAAAACAATTTCAAACTTCTTCTCGACACATAACAATTATTATTCGACTCACGCTTCTTTCTCTTTTTGCTCTTTGATGTTGTTACCCAAAATGATTCTCATGTGCGTGTCACGCGCAAAATGATCAGAATTCACCGACGTTAAGTTATTACTCATTGTTGGATCTTCATGTGGTGAACTCAAATCGCTACTTGGAGAATGCGGGGGCGTTGCGTATAACGGTGACATACAATCAAAAAGATCTGCTTCATTGACATTTCGTGCTTGTTGACTTGTACGATATTCATCAACATTCGGAAGTACTTGAGCGTGCTTTTTACCGTTTCCAACAGCAACACCAACAGACGGTTGAATGATGTGTGAACTTTTCGAATTATGATGACGAGAATGTTTTTGTAGTTGTTGGGTGAAGGAAATTGGAGCCTGAGGAAAAAATTTTCATTGAATAATTTTCATCGTTTGAATAAATTTCCAACTTACTTCGTTACTGCTCCCTGTTGATTGACTAGAAATGACGCTTTTCCTTTTCTTTGCACTACTCGTATCTGAATGCATCGTGTTCTCGTAGAAATTGCTACTTTGAGTTGATGTCGTTGCGTGATGTTGATGGCCGTGACTGTGACCGATGTTATTGTTAGCAGTTAAGAAGTTGGGATTATGAGGAGTATTTGGTGATGGTTGAAGAATTGATTTCTCATGAGGTTTATCAGGTGATTTTAATTGTAAGTTGGATTGATGTTCAGCTGTTTGAAAAGAAATTTTTATCACCGACTGTGACAAGATTTAACAAGATTTTCTTACTTTTTGCGTGATTTTCTAAGATTTTTATGACTCCATGACGATTCGATTTTGCTGCGAGTTTATAAGGCGTTCGTCCGCAATGGTCTGACTTCAAAGGATTTGCTCCATATTGGAGTAACACAGAAACACATTCTTCATGTCCCTCTTGAGCTGAAATTCCCAAAGCAGATGCGCCTTGCTTGCAAGCATGATCAGGAATGGCGCCGTAGTATAATAAAAGTTGCATAACTTCGTGATTTCCTTGCCATGCTGTAATAAAATCGTGAATTTCATTCCAAAGAAAATTAACTTGCATTGTAAACTCACCACATGAATGCAATGGCGAACGACTCTCAAGATCCAAAGCATTTACGTCAGCATTTCCAATTGTTATTAGCATTTTTACCATTTCAACGTGTCCCTGTAATGAATTAAAGTTTGCTTTTCTTGAAATCATGACAGAATTAATTATTCATAATGAATCTTAAAAGTTATGAGCTAATCAACATTTTTATTGTCATTTTACATAACAAACTCTCGTTAAGAGAAAATTAAATATAATTTCTTTAATTTTTTCCTATCGAGAGTTTATTGTTAATTTTGTTGTTTATTTTAAAAATAATTTTAAATTAATTTGTTGCAATTAAGCGAGTAAGTCAAGTCGCCCAATCAAGTCAAGTGAAAGAAATTTATCAAGTCAAATAAAGTCTTACCTGCCACGATGCAACATGAAGTGCTGTTCGACCTTCACTGTCAGGAATATTCACATTAACATTTGAGAAATCAAGAAGAAATTTCACAACTTTCAGCTTATTCTCAAGTGCTAAAATGTATAAAGTTGTCCTCGAATCTGCGTCTTTAAGATTTACATCACATCCGAATTTTAATAACGTTTGCATGCACTCAAAATGACTTTCAAGACATGCCAAACGGAATGCGGTTTTCCCATCGTGAGCACGTTGATCAATGCAAGCGGAATGAACATCCATGAGAGCTTGAATGACTGTGTTGTGTCCTTCTTGTGCCGCAAGATGTAAAGCTGATTTTCCTTCATTGTCACATTCGTCAATTTTAGCGCCTGATTCGAGAAGTTGAATGCAAATGTCAGCATAGCCTTCGAAAGCAGCGTAATGAAGTGGCGTCCATCCAGCGTTGTCTCTGTGAGTTTCGTCCAATCCTCGATCGAGAAGTTGTCGAACAGTTTCAAGATTTCCCTGTGCAGCTGACACGCTAAGACAAGTCCGTCCTTCAGAGTCCATGCAATCAATGCCACAGCCCCAGAACAACAAAAGTTTGACAACTTGAGCATGTCCACTTGTGCAAGCAGCCCACAATGGCGTTCGTCCCATTTGATCAGCAAGATCCGGATCGGCTCCATTCTCAAGCAAAAGTTCACAAATTTCTGCATTTCCTTCAAACGAACTCACCAACAATGGCGACATTCCTTCGTTGTCAGTTTGATCTGTGTTCGCTCCGTGCTCAAGAAGCGTGCTAATGACTTTGCTGTAACCAGTTGAACCACAAAGTGCTGCCACACATAACGCATTTCTACCATCTAAATCTGTGTGATTAACTTCAGCATTTTTCTGAAGAAGAATTTCCACAATGTCGTAATGTCCCATGTAAGACGCAGCAATCAAACTTGTTCTTCCTTGTCTGTCAATTGAATTTACGTTTGCTTTAGCAGCAATCAGAATTCTTACAATGTCTTCATTGCCACTCCACGATGCAGCTCTCAAAGCTGTTCTTCCTTCTTTATCAGCACGATCAATGTCACATTTCTCATTCGATATCAAAGCTTTGACAACTTCTGTATGACCTCCCCATGCAGCTGATCTCAATGGACTCCAACCATCAGCTAATTAGAAAAGATTTTTAATAAAACAAAATTTTCAAGAATGTTTTTTACTCACCATCAGCATGATTGACATCAACTCCAACTTTCTTACGATTTGTGTTTGGATCGATCTGAAATAAAGAAGATTTTAATTAAGAAATGACAACTTTGGATTTCTTATCAATCGTCTTCTCACCCAATTGTATTCCAAAAGAAGTTTCACAATCTCCAAATGACCATTTCGTGCTGCGATATTCAAAGCAGTTTGTCCATTGTGATCTTCAATTTCCAAGTCGATTGGACCTTTACAAGCTCGCAATGCTCGTTCCATGAGTAAATGATTGCCATCGTTCGCCAAGATATGAATGAAAGCTTTTCCTTTATGCATCTCAACATCGATTCGTTCGAATTTTGTTGAGTTGTCTTTGGCGGTTGATGGATCGTCGATCGATGATGCTAAATCCAAGTTGTTGTTATTGTTGTTAATGTTATTCACTTTTTGTTCGACCATGCAACTCTTTTCACTTGACAGCATCAATTCAGCGAGTTCTGAGTCAATTGTTTGCGATTTATCGGAAGGAAGCGGCGAATTCATCATTGAAGAGTCGCATGAAAGTTGAGAATCGAGATTGTTGATTCCAGTTTCCATTAACAGTTTCAATACTTTCGCGTCTGTGGGAAGACTCGGCTTGAAGAAGTCACCAAGAAAACTTGAAAAGTCACCAGCAAGTTGTCCATTTAGAAAATATTGAATCATTTTTCTACTTTTCTGTGCTTGATTTTGGTCTTGTTGGAATTCAATTTCACAGTTTTTACAACAGTTTAATGAGTTTGAGTAGAAGCAATCACTGAGATTAGCTTTCGATTCGAGGAGTATTAAAAGAACATCAAGTTGAGAGTTTTTGGTTGATAAATATTCAGCTGACTTTATGAGATGATAAACATAATCCCGAACTTTATTAGGACAAAGTTGATCACTGATCAAAGTATAAAACATGGCAATCATCAAGTGACCTTCATTCAAGTCACATAAAAACTTCTTCGTACTGAACTTCACATCGATGAGCCACTCGCAGAATGAATTGTGAAAGATTTTTATCGTTTCTCTCTCTTCGTCCACTTCCAAAATATTCTTCATCAATTCCAAACGCTTTTGAAACTCTTCATAGTCGATTGTAAAGTTGTAAGTTCTCAAACAATTGAATACAAAATTCTTATCGACATGATCGTTGCACGCTAGCAAAATGTTGAGAATTGGACGAATTTTCATGTATTGCTTTTTGTTAAAAGACTTTTGACAAATGTAAAGAAAGAGACCATAAAGTGTACATGGAATTAACTTAATCTCACGAAACGTGAAAAAGTTTTCTTTGATTCCACTCAAAACTTTCTTCAAGTACAGTAGACATCCATTGGACTTAATGTAAAGTTGATTCAAACTGTCAATGATCTCTTTGTTCAAGTTTATGCCACGAAAATCAACATTCAATCGATTAATGATATATTGCTGAACATCTTTCACGACATGACTCTTTCTCAGATCATCCAATGTTAGTTTCTTGAACCCGGAAAATAATTTCGTGATGTGTTTATTTTGTTTTTTTGCTGTGCACACAAGAAACAGCCACTTGGGAAGCAAGTGAATATGATTTGAAAGCAATTCTGCGATGTTTCGACTCTTTGTGTTGTTTTTACCTTTTAGTGTTGTGATGAGAGTGCCATCGTTGAGATAATTCTCGTCGATTGAGTCAATGAGCATTAAAAGCGCACTTTTTGGTGGCACAAGTTCAAGTAGTGGGAAGAGAATCGCTTTCTTGAAACAATCGTCGGGGTTCTTCTCAATATTGTCGACAATTAATGACTCAAATATTTCTGGGTTTTGTTGTAACATTTGATAATAAGCATCAGCAAGAATTGTTCGACAATCTTTTACTTTTGGTAATGGCGGTGGGCGTTCTGACTTCGGTTCATCATCTTCATTCAAAAGACTTTCTTTCGTTAATGATGAATTGACTTCTTGTTCCTTATCGACTAGAATGTTTGATTTGTCTTCTTCAATGGCATCACGAAGCTCATTAGCGATGTCTTCTTCGAGTTTTCGGTCATTTATGTCGGCTATGCCTTCACCTCCACCAGTTTGAATCAATTCATCGGAACTGTTCGATGGCTCAGCAGGTGACGGCGAGTTCTTCGTTATTTTATGTCCAATCTTGACTGGAATCTTCGACTTTTTACTTGGACTCGATGATTTCGATTCAATTTTACCTCCACTCGCTTCATCTTTGGTTGAAATCTTCTCGATTTGTTTCTGTAATGGCGGATGTGTCGTGTACTTTGACGACGTCTCTTCATCATCTTCATCATCATTTTGAATATTCTCAATTGGCGCCGATTGTTGTCGAATGACTTTCGTTTTACTTTGACAAAATTCAGCAACTCTTTGATTCAATTTAATTTCACTTAAAATCATTTCTTCCAATTCATGATCGACGACATGACTTGAACTGTTATTTGCTTCTTCTTCCTTCTTCGTCTCGTCTTTCTTCTCATTCTCAGTTGTTGTCTCAGCGACATCGCTTTTGTTCCATAAACTTGAGAAGCTGAGAATCTGAAGAACCATGTTTCGTATGAAAATGCTGAGACTATGACAATTTGGATTCTGACTGTTGACGAAGTAAAACGAGAGAAGTCGTCGATTTAAAATGCCTTTGGTTCCATTTGTTCCATGAATGATGTCATTGCAAATTGTCGTCTTTCCACTTCCATTTGAGCCCAACACAAGATAACCAACAACGGGAAGATTTGAGTTTTGCATCAGCTGTTGTTGAGTGACACCCGCAATTGTTTCAGGCAGTGTAGGTGGAAGTTTCTTGAAAGTTTTCTGTTCCAATGACATGGCAATTTTCTTAAGAACCCATTCTCGATTTAAATTAATGTTGGCTGTTGATGGCGCCAATCTCATTGAAACGCCTGGCGTTGATGTGTTGTTAACGACATCTTCCTTCGCTTGCAATGAAATTTTCGCTTGAAAATCAACCAACTTATTTATGAGTTTCTCAGTCTCATCCAAATCAGCGCAAGCTTCAATTGAGTCATCTAAATTTATGAGATCTTTATCAACTTCATTATCATCTCGAGACATGTTCAAAGCAGCATCTTCATCGTAACTTTCACCATGTTGATCCTTCAAAACATTCTGATGCACTAAATTTACGAAATGTTCTTTGCGAGCAAGATGAGAGAAACTCGAACCGATGTGTTCTTTACCCGGTGGTTCGACCTTTCTGTGCATGTGTGCAGTGTCTTTGAGAAAGTCTTTGATGCGATTCTCGCCGAGTTCATTGTTCAAATGTGTTCGATCCATTAGATTTCTTAGTTCGGTGTCGTCACAACCGCCATTGTTATTGCTGTGATGGTTCAAATTACTGATTTTCTCTCCATCAGGGCCTGGCGATTTGCGTGATTTATGGCGGTCGGATTTACGCAGTGGCGTCGCATATAAAGCGTCTTTATGGTTCATTAAGTTGTTCATTGTCAAGGGTAACTTTCGAGTGTCGTTGTTGTTGATGCTATTCGACGCTTTTCCTAAACGATAATTCGACGACTCTGACGATGCAAATTCATCATTTTGGTTGTTGTTGTTCACCGCTGACCTTTCAATGGGTTCTGTTACATTCTCATAAATTTCATCCTTTAAATGTGGCGATTTCGTTGACATTTCAGCTCCTGCTTTAAAATAAACATAGAAAGATAAAAAAGATAATTATTTACTCATGAGCAACGTCAAAGTGATTTATTAGAAGTAAAAAAAAATGTCAAGTAGCGTAGAAAAAGTGAAAATTCGCATGAATGTTTTTGTTTGTGACAACGAGTAATTAAAGTTGTTTCAAGTTTATGACAAAATTATTAACTTGAATTTAACATAACTGAGAAATCAACTTAAATATGTTCAATGACACGATAAACTTTCCTTCAAATATGTTTCTTATTTTCTTCAAATCGACAGATAGAAAACAAAATCAAAGCAAAATACAAAAAATCAAATCTAACAAATAAATCAAACGAAATTTCTTCATGTTATTGTGTTATCTTATCTCAAAGCGTTTGATTTCTCGGCAATTCGTTTGTCTTAAATGACGCAAGTAAACAGAAAGTTACCCTAAAGGCAGTGAAATACTCACATATGAAGACAGAAAACAAAAAGTAACAAAAAATAAACGTTTCGTTGATTCTTTTGCCATTTGACTGATGAAGAATCACTCGTGGTTTATATTTAGAAGACAAACGAGTATAACTAAGCAGCAAAATTATTTTATTAACGACAAAAATGTTTCCTAACTTATCATGTTTACCAATTTTATATTCATGAACATCAAATCGTTTCGCTTTTCACAGTTGTCGGCTTGATGAGTGAAATGAAAAGCGAGAGAAGGAATAACTTACACATGTTGTCAGATGTTCATGTAGATTGAGACGATTTGTGTTTTTTTGTAACCGAATACAAACCAAAAGCACGCAATTCCATTAATTTCAATGAATTTTACATGCAATTGAGAAGTCTCGCAACTTAAACACGATCAAATGTTTAAAATTAATCAGAAAATAATCTTCTTGTTGCGTTATGTAATTTTAATTGTGTTGTGACTCTACTGACTTCATTTCACTTTACAGAATTCTGATCTGCAGTCAACAATACAGTGACAAGGACATGACACATTTGAATATTGTGAAGTCTATGACAACGAAGTGAGAATCTTTTTAACAAACTTTTTCCTCTCGTTTATTTACTTTTGATGGCGACCAAAAATGGAACAAAAAAACTGTCGAAAACGAGCAAAGAAAATTGGATGCGAAATAAATTTTTATGACAATTACTTTTTCCTTTCTTCTTAAAATTACAGATAAGGGTTTGCAAAGATGACATGCGGAAAATTTCTGTTATCACACATTTAATGCTTTTATATTAAGTTGACCGAACAAAAATGTACGAAAATCTTTTCTCTACTTAAATATTTTATTCAAGGTTTGCATCTGTTTTCCAGTTTTTAATCTCCCAGCAAGTCCAACGACTCATGTTGTCATTTAGTTTCTACAAACATTTTAAAATACGAAATTGAAATCTTAAACGAGAGATTATAAACAATTTGTGTGGTTCCACAAATGTCTCCACTTTCGCTTTCTTAATTTTTTTGTACAAAATTTGAGTTTTCTGACCGGGAATTCCATAAATTTTTATGAAAACAGAATATTTTAATTACAAACACATTAGTAATAAGCCTGGAGGATTGAAAATTCCAAATGTACCGCTTCAGCTATTACGGCGGAAGAAGAAACTACAACACCGAGCAAACATTGCTATGAAAAATAAACTTGACGGTAGCACAACGCAACGACCAACGCAATCTTAATGGTAAACAATTTTAGATATTTTTTTCACTTGCTTGGTCAACAACCCAAGATTGTTCTTAATTTATTTAGCGTATTTAGGGCAGCAAAGTCACGTGAAGTAGGCGAGGTTTATGGCGCCTTAAGTCGTGTGACATTTTTTTATTTTGGATTCAAGCTTTCAATACGGAATGAAAACTCATCAACATTTATTTGCATACTAAAATGGCAATTATATTTATTTAAACTGACGGCGGTTTGTTGGTCAGGTTTAATGTTTAATGTTTATATAACGCGCCACAACAAATACGACGACGACAAATTTAATATTTTATTGAATAATGACTGGAGGTGGAACAAAAGTAGTCGAAATGGGACAGAGAATACCTCAAGTGGACACTAATGAGACATAATCCAGTTAAAATGGTTAAGTGAACTCATGCGTGCATGACATAAGTCAATAAAAATCAGAGAAATACTTTTTCAAACATTAAGTGTCAATTGAATCAACAGCAATAAACTTTGATCTATCTAATCCAAAGAACAAAACATGCAATGATAATAAGACAGAAGTTTAAGAAGAGGGAAACACATTGACAAGTAATGGCAAGATATCCATTGAAATGTGTGATTTCAGTAAGAACAGAAGAATTTCCTGTGAATTTTTCTTACTGTTTGATTAGAAAAAAACTTTTTTCTTTTTCCAACTCACAAAGTTCTTAATTTTGTTTCTGTCTAATCGATAAATCTTGTTTTTGCTACATCACAAGACAAATCTTAAAGACCAGAAAGGAAAAATCTTTAAGAGAAAAAAGTTGAAAGGAATTTCTTTTATCTTTTGATTTTTATCCCAAAGAAAATCTCAAAGCATTTATTAACGTTATGGAAAATGTTTTCTTTTTTCGCGATAGAATTCCAAAGAGAAACAACCCGCAAAAAAAGGTGAATTCAGGTCATGTGAAGCCTAAAAATAAAACCAAATAAAAGGAAATGAAACGCCAGCTTGTGGAAAACAAGAAATTTGATACTTTTTGCCATTTTTCCTAGCATGAACAGATTCAGAATTTCTAAACATTGAGCAATAAATTTTTATCATGATTGATTGACCTTCAACTCAAATAAATTATACAATGTAAATAGTCATTGCACTTTAAAATCTTTGAAGTTAAATTACCCATACTTGAAATCCATTGAACTGTCTGAGATATTTTTTAATATCAAAACAATTTCGATGAAGTTGCCAAAAAATGCCTTCAAAAGTATGAAAAAGAATTTCACCTTAAATCTTAATATTGCTGTTGGGATTTCGTGATATTCTTAACGATTATTTCAGTTACTCCAACGGATTGTGAAAATATGTTTGTCTGATAAATTTCAACCAGAATGTTTTCATCAATTCCTGTTCGCAACCGAACAAAATTTTCATACAACTGCAGTCTGAGAGTCTATGAAGTGAATCATCGTCTCTCCTTTATGATTTTGCATGTTTTCTTTTTTATAATTTCTGTATCAAGATTCATTCTGTGTTATGCTTGGTTCGCTCAAAGTTCAACAAACCATTACAACTCCTGTCTGATGTTTTAAATTCTACTTGAAACCAGAATATTTATGATGCAACGTGTGTCGTTATAAATTTCGGATTTAATAGTTTTGATTTAAATTTGTAAAGTCGTCTGATAATTTTCTTTTCTCCCGTTAAAGAGAAGATGTTAATGACGAAACTTTACAGCTCCATTTTATGTTGCACTTTACAGCGATGAGATGAAATACCCAAAAATAGAACCACAAATTACGTTGTGCAATGCGCGGAAGAAAAAAGATTTTGTAAAAAGATTTATGACATGTCGGTATGTCACTACAACAGATTGTTCCAGCTTTCGTCTTGCTTAACATTTTTATCATTCATACAAGATGGGAATGAAGGAATGCGATTATATTTGTATTAAACGAACAATAATTAGATAAAGACGTGCTTTCCCTTCGTTGAATTTTAAACAAACATTCAGTTATCGATTTTATATTTGATGATCTTCGAGAAGAAGACAACAAATTAAAAATAAGTTTGGAGATAAGACTCTTTATCAAAGTTTGTTTATAAGCTTTCAATATGGATTAAGTATTGAGATAATATTAAAATGATTGTCAATGTAATCGAGGATATAAAAAGATTAAGATTTCGTAAAGAGCTTGAAGTGTTTTTTTCTTTTCTCCTTGGCTTACTCATAAAAACGTCGATATATCTAGTGTCGTAAATATTTGGTTATAATTTATTCATTAGTATTCTTTTTATTCCCAAATTCTGATTCATTCAGCAGCAAACAAAACGAAAAATAATCGATAGTCGAGTTAATTTTATTAAATTGACGGTCAATGAAGCACTTCACAAAAAAACTGATTTGCTTCGCCCATAAATGTCAATAGGAAGGGAAATGGTCGACTAACGTTCTCTAATTATAGCTTGCCGCCTTTGAAATTCAACAAATTTCACAGCTGAGCAGGAAAAAAATCACAGAAAATGAGTTAAAGTTCATCATGTACATAAGCTAATAAGAAAGGGAGGAAAGAGCCCCAACGATGTTGTACATTTTATGAGTTGTTGAAAGTCGTTGAAAGAAAGATTGATGATAAAATTCATAATAACAACCTAAATGTGATCCAATGCGAATAATTTTTAAAATTCTACATTGAAATTGAACTCAAACTTGTAAAACGATTGATGGGAAGTCAATAATGATAATTATATGTTGCGTGCAAATGTAAAGCTAACTGTGAACCAATTCAAAAGAGTCAACGCATTGAGAATTAAAAATTTTTGCACTGCTTTTGTGAAATTTTGTTAAAACACTTTTACATTGCAACAATAACAAACAGCGGGTGATGGAAATTGTACAGAAGCCTTGAAACGATTGAATGAAAGAAAACGAATAAAATATTTAAACGCTTTAATTACTTCCATCTTTTTATAAATAAAGAGCTTATGAAATCATCTGTTTAAATATTAAATAATTTTCATTTGTCACGACTTGACACACATAATTGTAAATCTTCTGTAATTTAATATCTATTTACGATATTTGAAAACATGCTTACCGGCTGATACTATTAATTAACAATTTTTTTTTGTCTCCTTCAACAATTCGTGTGTGACGAATTTTTATTCCTTTAAGCTGGGGTTGGGCCGATGAAATATAATTCCTCAAATGATATTTTATATCCTTACGCGTTTAATTTATCCGCACAATCATTAATAATAATGCCAAATCTTATAAGAAATTTTTTCACTTATCAGACAGTCGCTTTGTTCCACTTCTATACTTGTGCGGATGAGGAAAAAAATATCAGGAAGACGGTCTTCTTCTTATTATTATTGTTCACGTAGTTTTTGTTGTGTATTTGATGATAAGCCAAACCTACGCAATAATGAAGCTCAATATGAAACTATTATCATATTTTAAGTTGTTTTCCATTCTTCACTACATAATGCTCTTATTTCTTTCTACTTGTATCACTTTTAAAAAGATCCAGTGTCACTAAATCTTCTTTTAAATATGAATGAATGAATCATTCGCAACACAGAAATCAATTTTACAACAATCAAGAACGGATGATTGAAAAAACATATAACTATGTAGGCTTAAATAGATTGAAGAACCAAATTATTTTGAAACAATAGTCTTTTGTCTAGCTCAAACCACAAAAATTTACTATTTTTATATTAATTGAACGCGTTTTTCATTTAAAATTCTTAAATAAAGTCGGAGCGAGACTTCAATTTTTCAGATTTTTTTTTTTTATTCCAGGGGAATGAAAATTGTTTTGAACCGTGATGTTTATTTAAACTGCGTAACAGTTCAATTCAAAGACCATAACGGTTCAATAAACTGAAATGAGACGAACTTACCGCCAAAAGTAGGCTTTGTAAACAAACTAAAAAAAATTTTAATCTAATTATTTTTTAAAAAGAATTTATTTAAAAACTCACCAAGTGATTAAAAAGCCAAGTGATGGTACGAACTCGTTCTCAACAAAGTGAGTAATATTCTTATTTTCAATCATACAAAATTCTCATTTTTATTGCATTCTAAAGCTGTTTCAGAAAATCCAACACAGAATCAAGAAAAAAAGACCACCAAAACTAAAAAGACTGTGAAAAAGGTTCAACCTGAAGCATCAACGACTATTTTGGAACGTGTAGATGTTGCAATTGAAGACGCCAAATCAAAGCCAACTCCGAAAAAGAAAGTTTTGCGTTCTCAGAACAAAAATGGAGAAAGTTCTAAATCAACGGCAAAATCCGATTTAGTTGAAAATGCCGCTTTGAAAAGAAGAGCTCCAAAGAGAACTAACAAAGCTGAAGTGAAAGTTGTTGCAGGTGCAAAAAAGGAAACTGAAAATGGTGATCAGAAAAAACCGTCGACGAAAACTTTTGATACCATTTCTGAAACAGTTGAAGACAAAGAAAATCTCGAAGCTAAAATTGAAAAACCTGCGGAAACTTCACATCCTTTACCTTTTGAGACAAAATTATCTCCTGGAAAATCAGTAGACTCAAAAGGAAAACGTAAATCTCCAATCAAAAAGAAAGACGTTCAATTAAGTAAAACAAAAGCAGTAGAAAGTAAAGTTAAAAATAGTTTGCTGAATAAAAAACTTTCGGAGCAACGGAAACAGCGTGAAAATAGTTCTGCAATTACTGGAACTAATTTACCATCTACAAGTGCAGAAGCAAAGGAAATTAGCGAACCAATCTCGACGACAATAAAAGAAGCTGAACAGGAACCATCAGAAGTTGCTAAACCTAAAAGAGGTCCAGCTAAAAATAAAAAGCCGGTTAAAGCTCAGAAAAAAACTGTGAAAAAAGATGATAAAACTAAAACTATTGAAACTGAAAAAACGCACCAAGAACCAAGTGAACAATCAGAAGATGTCAATGATGAAGAAGAAACTAACAAAGATAATCATGAAACAAATGAAAAACCTAAAATTGCGACAAGAAAACGTGGGCGAGTTAAGACAGAGAAGAGTCCTGAAAAACCAGTCGAACCCAAGAAGAATAACAAAACACGTGCGCTTAGTAAACTTAAATTGATGATTGATTTTAAATTTCCAAAACGAACATCGCGTAGAACTAAAGCAGCAAAGAGAAAGTCTGAAGTTCTTCCTTCAACATCTTCAGGTTCAAAAATTGTTGAAAGCAATGAACTCTTGTCAGAAAATTCAAAGAAATCATCTCAACCATCATCATCGAAAGTTGGAACATCATCAAATGCAAGTGAAACTATTGAAAAACCTGATAATGAGAATGTCGATCCTTACAACTTTAATTCATCTCAAACTGAGAACAAAAGTGTCAAAAAACCAGTCAAGTCAAAGAAACGCGTGTCGCCAAAGCCTGGAGGAAATATGGAACTGCTGATGCAGAAACAAGCTTTGGATATTCTTTCTACTTGTGGTGTTCAGTATGATTCGTTAAGAGCTAAGATTGAGCAACAAATTAAAATGCCATCAGCACCAGAAGTTTCTTCAACTTCATCAGCAGATTCGAAGATGAAACCACAAAAGACGTTTCAGGAAAGAAATCTTCAGCTTGAAAATCCTTTTCATTCTAAAGTTTGGAATTCACCAAGAGCATCGATTTCTCCTCCGTTCTCAGAAGAATCTTTTGGTCCTAAATTTGTTTCCGGCTCGCCACCAATTCAATCATCGTTTGCAATTGCAATGGCAGAAAAAGCAAAGAGAACTTCTTCGGGATTAATTTTAAAAATACCAGCAAGAGCAAGTTATGTGCTTGAATCTGAAGAGAAAAATGAAGATAGTCAAGTTTTGGGAGATTCAAATGCTGAAAATATTATTCCAGACGGGATGAAATCGCCCAAGAAGAAGGAAATTAATAAAAATCGAAGTCCGCTTAAAGCTCTTGCGATTTCTAAATTGGATGTCACTGAAGTTACTGAAAGCATCACAGAGATTGATGAATTGACACTTAAAGACAAAGAAGAGAAGGAAGAATTTAATCAACCAACAACTTCAAAGAAATCTAAGGTCTTGTCATCATCAACACCTATTGGATTAAAAAAAACCAACACGAGAACTTCTTTTGGTCATCTTTCTGGGATTGAAGAAAATGCAGAAGAAGAAGAAGTTAAGGTTGCTAAATTAAAAAAAGTTCAGGTGATTATCAAAATAATTTTATTCATATTAAATATTGATTTTTAAACATTTTAAGGTGGAACAAAAGTCGGTCCCCAGTCGTCGTCTGCGACGAGCTGCCAAGCGGCTTAATCGCATAGAAGAAAATTAAATTGACTTCGATCATGATCCATCACATCATTAATTAAAACTTTCTATTCATTCCAACAAAATTAATTAAACAACATTCCAGATATTATGTTTGCAATAAAATATTTCTTTATACTCTCAGTTTTTATTTTAATTGAGTTTAATAGTTTACAAATGAAACGATAAATGCGGAAGTTTATTCGTAAAATATTTTATAATATTTCAGTGACCAACTGATCTGCTTTTCCTTGAAATGATTACAAAATTTTAGGATTGGCAACACGAAAGATGTTTGGAACCATCGAAGAAATTGTCATGAAAAGTTCTTCGGAAATGTCGTGAGGTAAAAGCAATTGAAGAGTGCTTAATTCACTGCCACTCCAGCTTGAAGATTCAATCATGAAACCTTTTGTGCATTTAAGAACAAGTTCAGCTCTTCGAACACACCACGACATTGTCATCTCTTCCGACATTTGATGCTTTAGTAAAGCTGGAATTGTTAATTGATGGCAATCATAACTATTTGCAACTTTCAGAATATTTCTCAAGCCGAGAATGCAAGGATGTCTTGAATTCATTTCAGTCGTTGAATCGTCATAAACAAGATGGAAAATGAGATGAGCTTGCGATAGATTGGAATGTTTTGTGATGAAGAAGTCGCCAGGTTTCAAACGTGTTGACATCGATGTTTCACTACTTCCTTCATTTATCTTCTTCAGATCATCTTGAATACTTTCAAGTTGAGTATCAATCGGATCGAAATGAAATTCAGTTGAAAGATTTGCATTTCTTATGATTTTCTTGTTTGCTGAAACTTGCGATTTTCCAGGTGGAACAAGCACAACAATTCCGCATAGAGAGCTTGAATAAACGCCCAATTGAATATTTCCATTAATCATCAGTTCATTGTTTTCATTAACTAAAGGACTGCACAAATCAGTAATATCAGCAGCTAAGATTCTTATGTTGTGCATCGACTTAAGTTGTGATCCAAGATAAATTGTGAAAGATTCTTCCAATTGAAAAGGTTTCTCACAAACATTGGGAAACATTGAAGCTTTGTTTCCAACTGGTGTTGAATCAGAAGAAGACATCAATTTGTTACCAATCTGTGATGTTATCCATTCACGATATTCATTTCTCTGGTGACCTTTTTTAGCTTCCAACTCCGATTCGTATTGCTTGCGCATCAAATTCGATGCACTGTATTGTTGAGCTAGAAGCTGATTTATATCATCTGATGTTGTTTCAACATCAAGAAGATTTATCTTGGAATCCATGACCTCCTGTTGAATCTGATTCAGTTCACCGATTTCTTGTTCCATTCGAAGAACAAATGACGAAATTTTTGATGCATAATTTTTTTCCTTCAGCAAAATATCTTGAAGGGAACTGGAATGGACCATTTGATGGTAATACTGAGCAAAGATTTCATCGTTAGATGGACAATCTTTTTCACAATAATCCAAAAGTTCATCTGTAATATTTAATTTGGATTAATCATTTCGATAACATGAAAAATCTTTTTTTATCACCTTTATACCATTTCTCGAGGTTTTTAACAGTTTCATCGACTGTTATCTCATTGTTTCTTAACTTTGTGATGACTTCTTCATCGAGCTCATCATAGTTTTTCTTTGGTACTTCATCACTAGCAGAGTTCTCATTAAAAATATTTTCAATCATTTTTTTTTAAAGATATCGAAGAGAATCAAAACAAACCCAAATAGAATTTTTTGTGGATGTCAACAAAACATAAGAGCTTTAATTCTAATTATTTATTATTAACGTCAGTAAATATTATTGAAACCGATCTTAAATAAAAGAGAATCAATAACGATAGAATGAATAAATGAGACGATTCTTAAAAGTTTAAGTAAAATATTCAAACTGGGAGGCTTTCAGAAATATGCTGCACGTTAAAGATTTGAATTTTAAACGAAATTTACCCGTTAAACTTTTTAAAATCAAAATTTATTCTTCTCTTGGATAATTTTAATCTGTTCAGATGATTTGCGTTTATATTAAAAGATATCTGAAAGTAATTTAAAAAGTAATTTTTAAAGATAGTCACAGCATAATTATGCAATAAAACGACTTACTTAACATAAAAGATATTGATGAAGAAAAAGAATTTTAACATTTTTAATATTGTTGAGATTCAATCTTTTTTTCTTCTTTCTTAATCCTTTTTCTTCAGTCAAAGGCTTCGAATATATTAAAAATTTTCGTAAATATTTTTTAATTTCATTAAAATTTAACCTTTCTCCAGGCTATTATCTATATTTATATAATTTTCTTCAATTTTCAAATTGATTTACTTTTGAACTTTTTATAGATATTTTTCCCGGAAAATAAAAAAGAAGGAAAATTTCAGTATCTATCAATTTGTTTTATTTTTCCTCAATTTTCTTTTATCGTAATGTTGCAAAAAAATTCTTCCCTTCCTTCCAATACATCATCCTATCTATAAATGAAGCAGCAAAAAACTATAAACTCGACCGTTTTAAGGACACTTTATGAGTTTGTCATAAAAAATTTCTTATTTTTAATTTTCTAGTGGACACATGAATGAAAAAGTTATTCAATTTGAAAAGGGTGAGAAAAAGTTTGTCACGATACTAACTTGAATTTTTTTCTTATTCGGTCGGAAATGAGAAATTAAATGAAACTTTGGTTGTCAGTGTCAGTTTTCTTTTTACAATTCCAATTCCTACAAGGCGAGTAAACAAAAGCGATGAAAAGGAAAATAGTCAAGAAAAGAGTTACTTTAACTCGACACTCAAGCATAAACTTTATAAATTTTCAATTTCCAATTTTCAACACGTAGAAAACTTTTTCGCTTTGGCCCGAACTTCTATAATGCTTCATTGTGTTGCTGATGTTCTACATGAAGCCCAATAATGTTGTTCAATTATATATTTTTGAAGAAAAAATTTCTATGAACTTTTTATGACAATAAAAAATAAGCCAAAAGCTTGTTTGAAGCTTTCGGGATGTGAGAAGAAATTTATTTCCTCGTCACATTTAGGGGTGAAAATGAAGAGACCGGAAAAGAAAATTAAATAACTGTCTCAAAAAGATACACAAGAAGGAAGAAGAAAAAAACTTCAAAAGTATTGACGAGAAGGAAGAGAAAAACGTAAGTCTATCGAGTAGCGAATGAAAATCGCAAAAATAAATATTTAAACATCATTGGAAGCAGAAGAGAAATTTCATAATCGAAAAACCACAATCCTGTGTCGATAAAAACATGACGTCTGAGCTCGATTTTTGGCAATCTCATAAGCAAACATTGAACTGTTTGTGGGAAAAGCGGAAATGTTTCTTGCTTACATTTTCAAGGATAAACTTATTTTAAAAAAGATATTGAAGATCTCGCACATTTTTACTTCAATAGATCAACAACGTCATTATTGGGATTTCATGAAATTGAAGATTAATGTATCTTGATAGATATTTTCCTGATACTTTTCTCTCCTGAAGTGCTTATTGGAAATTCTTTTAAATTTTTAAGAACAAAAACATTTCTATTTAAATTCGTGAATTTTTTCACACTCATCGGAGATTTGCTTTCGCATGATAAAATTTAAAAAGCAAACAATTTCATTTATTTCAATTTCATGCTTCAATATTTGATATTGAAAGAAAAATTCAAACAAAAGCAATCACAATATCATAGTTCGCAACTTTTTAAAGAAAAACAAATGACAAACAAAAGTTTGCATACCTAACAAAGTCCCTCATATCACCTCAAAGCGCTAAGGTGGATTTGCAATTTCATATGCTTACTTGCAAACTTTGTGTACTTATATTTGCTCCCTTTAGACTTTGAAAAGTGAGTGGAAGTTTGTTCTCTCTTGTATGAATAACAAATGACCCTCTTTAAAGTCGTCTCTCCAGGAATAAACGACATTCGGTCATGGATTTGTTTAGTTTTCCCGTCTGTTTAAACATATCTCAATAGGGATTACATGGAATAGAATAACGCTTTCATAATTAATTCCCACCGGATTTTGTGGTAAACAAGATAAAAAAAAATTTCACGATGATTATTTGCATACATGGATGGGTAAAACGTCGAGTGTAATTAACAAAGACTTATTGTTATTCAACAATATTGCTTCAAACTTTTCAAAAAGCTACAAAAGGAAAGGAAGAAAATTGGTTTTTGACGTTTGCATAATCAATCAATGGAAATTTTAATTAACATAGAAAAATTGTAAAACGAGGGAAACTCTGCGGGAAAACTGTTCATTGTAAAAGAATAATGAATTTTCATCAATTTTTCATCAATTTAATATTAAATCAAACTGATTGTAACTAAAAATTTAAATGTTCTCAAATATTTCAATTAAACTTTTTTAATTTCATATTTAATTTGTAATCAAAGTTTCCTAAATTTCGGAACTATCTTAGCAAGTTTAATGAAACACTTTCTTCTCAACTTGCATGTATCTTATAATAAATAATCTCTGATGCTGATGATGATAAATATTTAGATGATAAGTGCTGCTATGTAACTGTGTAATTCATAGTTGAGTTTCATAACGAAAACTTTTTCAACTCTCGAGAGAAAACCTTTTTTTTTTGTTTGCTGTCTGCTTTACAACAACTTTATTCCTAGAATGCATTGCACAACCAAACCCAATGCAATTTTATGACATAAATATATACAAAATACTTCTACGATTTCATTGTAGTGATGGCATCATTCTGTAGTGAAGACAATTAAACTGTATGTGTTAACTGCAATTTATGCTGTGATGCAAACTTTGCTTTGAACATGATGTATGTATGTAGATGAATGTGAAATGAATGCCGTTTTGCAAGACTAACGGTAAAGTTTAAATATATTTTTTCTAAACTGAAAAACTATTAAAAATTTTCTCCCTTCCTTCAAGGAAATTAATGATGGTACGTGAGATGGAAGAATGAAAAGTTTTTCATAGCTGAAAGTGCACCATGCACATGCACGTTTCATTCTCTGTAATGGAAAGAAAGATGACAACAAAATTCTTTGGATAGAAATTAATTCCAATTTCAAATATAATTTTGATATTCATTTCACAGTTGAGTTTCATTGTTTCTTTTATTCCTTTAATATTTAATCAGAACATCACGGAAGAGTTTTCTGTATGAAACTTTCAACATTTTTTTTCACAAAATCTTGGCAAACTCAAAATCGCACGGGACAATAAATGTTGAAAGAAATCCTTTTGTCAAAAGTTGAAAATCTGTTAACGTTGATCTTGAAGGTGTAACATTATGATGTCTCTTTTTCCTCTGTTTTCATTGTTGAAATAAAATAAAGCAGAACAAAGTTTGTGTCTACTCTTGTATGAATTGAAGTGTTTAAAATCCTTTTGCCTGAAACTAAGTATTTATACAATCTTTGACTCAAACTTTAAACCTCCATCTCTCTTTCCCTCTTCTGTCGTATTTCTAACAATCATCTTGTGTCATGGCTCATCATTGCGTCATCATTGTCTGAAATTGTTGAATAATTCATAAACGAAATCATTTTTCACCCATTGTCTGTCTGCTACGAAGCAAATTTTCACTCACTTTAAAAAGCAGAAGCACAAGGGATTGTTTGTGAATCATGTTATTTATTGCTTTCATTATTGCTAAGTATAAAAATGCTAAAATATTTTTAAAAAATATTGAAATACTCACAAGGGATAAAAAAAGGATCAAATAATTTTGAAGAACATTCTAGTTTTCAGAAAAAAGGTTCAGTTATGTACTGCTTTTCATTCAGAAAATAAAATGAGCTGAAAGTTTGCTCTTATATTGATAATGACATACGTTCAACATCTGACTTCAAAAAAGAAGGAAAAACTAAACGGAATTTGAATTGAAAATTGTTTAGGTCACCCAACTATGGGAAAGTTAAGAAGAAGAAGAGAAAAGAAAATTCAAAATCGTGAAATTGTAGAAATATATTTCTGCGATTCAATTGAGGAAAAAAAGGGATTGGAAAATAATCTTACAAGTTGAAGAAAAGCGAAATAACAATTTTATATAAAGGA
Organism: Clunio marinus; assembly: GCA_900005825.1. Classification (NCBI taxonomy): domain Eukaryota; kingdom Metazoa; phylum Arthropoda; class Insecta; order Diptera; family Chironomidae; genus Clunio; species Clunio marinus. Next base: position 78,614 of record CVRI01000010.1, read on the forward strand.
AGAGAAATGATATTTCGTTTTCCATGGAATATTCTTGCTGCATATGCCTTGGAGCTCTTCAAGAAAGTTATTATTTTTCGTTTACTTCAGCTGAATTGAAAATGTCTTTATTGAGTGGCAATGGCACTGAATTTGAAGAGAAGTTTTCAAATACCTACATAAGTATTTCTTTTTTCCTACCCTCCTTCGAGTTACATAATTATTCGCTTCAACAAGAATGCCTTCGGAATTGAATTTTTAATTTTATTATTTTTACATTCTTCTCATTCTACTTCGTAGACAAATAAATTTCGTTTTAAAATTACAACTTAAATGCTTATTTTTCTTCTCTTTTTTGCATCTTATGATAATGGCTTTCGGAAAGCTTTAAAATATTTAGGTATCTAAGTCTTAAATTTCAAGAAAACTTCTCATTATCTATGTTGAATATAGGAGGAAAGTCGCTTTTAAAAATTACAGCAGATATCTTTCAATTTAAATGTGCAGGAGAAATTTACAAACTTCTTCTGCATTAAATAAAACGGAGAAGCTTCCGAACAACATAAAGCACTTCATATCATCATCGTTTCAAGAAATTTAACTTCCTGAATTCGACTACATTTACTGTTTATTTTTTAACGCTAGTTTGATACGACACTCAGAACTTTGTTACGAGGTAAGTTTAAGTGTCGAGTTCGGTTATGATATATCTAGAATTTCTTTAGGTGATAAATTTAGTTTAATAATATTTCCCAGCTACTAACATATATCTATCCCAATGTAACTTGCGGTTTCTCGATATCAACTCAAGCTGTGTGTGACACATACACGTTTTATGGCTTTATGTGTTATCGGTTTCTTGCTTAATTTTTTATAATGCACATGAAAATAGCAAATGGACAAAAATATGTGCCTTTCCTATCAATGACTCTCTTTCTAGCTTTTTTTTATTTCCTTCGTCCCTTAACCTTTCTCGCCCATCTACAAATGTAATGATAGGAAATGAAGTGGAGAGGCTTTCACTGTTAGACACGCCACGCTGTCCAAATGATATCTTTCTACATGTAGCGATTGCTGAGCAAAAAAATATGTCTTTTAAGGAAGTGAAATTATATATTCATTTCTCTACTATCTTAGTTTCCTTCTCTTCATTCCTGGCCGAAGTCACAATTGTTTTCGAACGTTTTGTGCTGAAAAGGGTCATTTTATCATGTCATTTACTTCGTTTCCATATTATCTCTCCCACCACTTTATCCATAAAAGTATTCGGTATTGAGTTCGGTAGACCACACATTTCGGTTGAAATAAATACATTTGTAGATTTTTTTTTTGTTTGTTTCTTCTTTTGCTTTCATCTTGTAATATGGTAGACAAGGTTTTGTTCTAGCCTCTGCTATCAAATACATGAGATACTGGTTTGTATCAAGTCAACCTTCCTTCCACAACAATGACTTGTCCACCCGCTTTCTTTATAACTTTTTCCTTCCCCACAAATTTGTCGGTTACAATGTTGTTTCCAATTGATATCGCTTGACAAATTTACATTACACAGCATGGAGTCAGTTGTGAAATTGTTGAAATGAAAATGATTAGAAAATAAAGTCAAACCATCGGTAATTTAAATTTAAAAGTGATTTTTCATGCCTTCTAAAGCAGATATCGTAATAATTATCAGAAGTCTCGGTAAACGGAAGAGACGAAAATAATTGTTTAGTTTGACAAATTCTTTGCTTAAATGCTTAAATAAGGGTGACATTAAAAAATTTCCCTCACTCCATTTCTGTCGAACATTTATTTTATAGGCTCAAGGCGTGAGTAAAAATCTTTAGACTCTGACTGAAATTGAATGATTTTTCCCTTCTTGATTTTCCCTGATAACGGTCTGGTTGGTTTCTTCCTAAAATGTTGAGATGTCTATCAAATTCAAAAGATTATTTTTTTCTTCTTTTTTTGAAGGAGATCATTTTTTTTAATACAGTGGAACTTCGATAAACAGATAAACCTTGATAAACAGATATTTTTTTGTCCCCTTGAATCGAATTTGTATGAAAAATTGCCTCGATTAACTAATGCACCTTCAGCCATCGAAGTTCCACTGTATCACAAAAATGAATGCTTCTCTCAACATGATCTAAGGAAGAGACTTATAAAGTTTTAATTCGGTACAACATTATTTAAAAAATTGTTTTGAAATAATCTCACATACTTACCAACCAATTGAAATTCATTTCTTGTTTCACCACACCTTTTTAAATTAGAAATTCTTGTTCATAGTTGAGATAGTCTTATATGGGATATTGAAAAATATGAAGCTTTCATCAAACTTCTGCTTCGATCCTTAAAAAATTCAACTCGAACATGAAGAGCACTTGGAATGTAGTCTTAAAGAAGAATTTTAACTTTTTCTATTTTTATACTTTGAAGTTAAGTTTGTCGTCATTTGCAGATAATTTTACAAACGTTTTTCTTTTCAGTAAAACACGAACATTATCATAGTAATTTCTAAGCAATAATTCAACAACTTCATTCTATAAAAATCAAGCCAAAAACTTTTATTAGGTAAGTTTTTAAATTGAATAATTTCATCGTTGTCAAGACTTTCATACTTTGGTAACAAATCTTCTGCTGCGATTTAAGAAGAGAAATAGCAGATAGGAAAATCTTTGAGTTTGATCATTTGCCATGAAATCACGAGTTTTACCAATCCTTCTAAATGATTTAGCTGCAGATCCTTCCCTAGTCTTGCTTGAGGTCAATACTAAGCCTGAAAATTTCCTTTTAAATAGCATTTTGTTTTTCCCCAGATTCTTTCGATATTTAAGAGCTTTGTTTCCATTCGATTGAATAATGTTTTCACTTCATTTGGCTTTCTTTTATATTGTTAATAAAATTTTGGTAGATTTAAATTCCCTTCGATATCAAACTTTTGACAACATACGTAAAAGATGAATTTAGTGACAGCAGGTAAACAATTCTTCTTCTCTCTTTTTTTCTCACTATAATTTGTGGAAGTTCAAGTGAGAAAAAAGGAAAAGGTAAATATAATAAAGTTTCCGTGTGACCTATTTGAATTAAAAATGCATGCTACATGTAAGGGATCGAGTAAGAAAAAGCAAAGTTTTAAAAATTAAAACTTTTCAACAACAGATATCTACACGTTGAGGGTAGATATTTTATTTTGTTTGAGGTTCTGTTTATGCTTGTTTTCTAAATTATGGCGTGGGAGAAGTTTTGCTTTATTTCGTTTTAAAAAAATTAGTTAAAAATTCATATTTCATCCTCATGTAACATTTTTGTGCAGCGTTTCATTCTTTCATATTTCTCGTACATATCTTGATCTCATTTCTTGTCTTTGATGATTGTTTTGCTACAAGTCATCGGAGTCATAGCTTGGATTACATTTAAAATTTTTCTTAGAAAAATTCAGTAATCTTTATGTTACTCTTCGAATGAGTTGTGATAAAAATAAAAAGTTTTACTTGACAAGTATATCATTGACAAGCTAGGAAAAAACATTAAGCTTCCATTCAAAAGTAATCTCACATTTTTCGTGCCAATATCCGGATATATTTGCCATCAAGACTAATCTTCACTTTAGGGCACAGCTCATTCTTCTGCGTTGTTATACAAGTATCTTTATAAGATAGAAACAAAACCTACTCTCGAATAAAAGACGATAGGTAAAGCTTTGTTGATGATTTAAAAAAAGAAGGAAAGAATAGAAAAGAAGGGAGTGGTAAAGTTTCCTTTCTATTCTTTCTCTGAAGTGAAGACTGAAACAACAAGTTGATTTCTATGGAATCATTTCAAGGAACAAGACTTTTGAACTTGCTTAGGGCGAAAGGTTTTAATTTAATCATCCACAGGTTTTCGACCCTTGGGTAAAAATTTGATCTTTTATATCCGGTACCTGTTATTTCAAGAAGACTAAAAGAAGATATTTGTTACCACCTCCTTATTTAACACGCATATTGTTTGTTTATTTTTATTACACAAAGTAAGATATAAAGGGAAAGGAAATGAATCCCAAGATAAGGAGAAGAGAATTTGATGAGATGATGTGTCTATGGCATTGTCAATTCTTCTTATTCAAAGCTATTGTTGTTTCAATTTCACGAGATTCGAAAATGATTTCATGATAAATGACTGGCCAAGACCTGAATGCTGTCTTGTCATCTTAAATACTTTTAATGAAAGTAATTTCATGATAAAAACTGATGAGATGTTAGGAATACAATGTAAAGGATAGAAGAAAATGATTCTTTTTCTCAATTATTTCTCATCTATCTCAACAAGCCAAATACTGAAGTTTATTTTGATGCCTTGATAAGTCCGAAATGCGAACCAAGATTCAGCAAAATTCCATTGAAACAGTAACGAAGAATAAAGAAGAAAATAGAAGGTTTCACTCATTGTTATTGATTTCGTTAGGGTTAAATTTAATTACGAAAGTGATTTTACGAGATTATAACGCTGCAAGAAATACCCAGCTCCTAACTGAATGAAATCAGGCTGTAGAAGGTCTACAAATTAATGTTGATCGTCAACAATTTAATCTTAATTATTTTGACTAACCACAAGAATTCATTTAGGATGAGGTAGAGAAGTAGAATAGGAAGAATGAGGGGATGTTTTATAAGAGAATCTCATTTTATTTATAGTGCTTTGAGAACTTGCTAACATCAGCTTGATAAATATGTTGTTTTCGGCACCCGTAAGCCATGTATTATCAACTTTTGAGGTTAGTATAGATAAAAACGCTTACAATACTAAATTTCAATGCAGTTCCAAATTCCTGCTCAATCATTTGCTGAGTAGATGGAAATCTAAAGCATAAGCAAAACCTCAGTGAATAAGCAGAAACTCAACAAGCAGCACGAAACAAGGAGAGAGAAACGTAATTAACTTTATTATTAAATGTGCTTTTGTTTTCTATTGAATTCCGTTTCTCATGAGTCTGAATATAATTTTCTACCATAAAATGCAAATTGAAATGATGTTTCGTACTATTATCACATATTTGAGATGATTTTGAAGTTGTTTTGTTCTCATGTATGCTAGGAAATTCCTAAGTAGAGGGTGAAAAGAGCTTTTAGGAAATTTAATTTTATCGCATTTTCATGGCTGAGCTGACTGTTTAAGGGGTACACCAAATTGTATTCGGCATTTTTATTTTTACTCCTCAATGGAGTGAGAAAACAAACACTTTAAATAAGGTGTTTGACGACATTTGAGTGGGAGTTTTTCGATGTGAAAACTGTTTAGCGTACTTTTCTGCACGCAGTAAGGTACCGCATACGCTTACAAATCTCTGTGCTTACCGCACAACTGAAATTCATCGGCGGCAACAAAATGGTTTCAAATGCTTTTAGCGTTAAATAATATATCGTTTGCCAACTGACTCAAGTCAAGTACGTGGAGGTGGTGGAGGGTTAAATGAAAACGCAAATTATCCGTGACGTGAAGAAGAAGAAAACAAAAATTTTCTTTTTCTTTTGTTGTTTTTTGTACAAATGAAATGAAAGCTTTGATTGTATTTCTTCAATGACCTTTATTTACTTTCATTGTGAATAAAACGGAAAATAATAAAATTAATTCACCTTTGCTATTAAACACGGCTTTAACATGAACCGACTCAACCTTAAACAGGTGTGTGGGTGAGTCAAAGTAAGCGCAGCAGAGTTGAGTTTAACTCATTGATTAATCTTTTTAATAAACAAAATTTATAAGTTATTCATTAATGTAAAGTTTTTTTCGTCGGCTTTTTTTTTATGTTTTTACATGTAAACATTTCAATTTCAATGCTGAGTATCAATTATTTATATTGTGGATTTATTTGATGCATAAAATTTCGGATTTTTCTAAAAGTCGTTGGCGAGAATTTTATTTCTTTTTGTTTCGACTGAATCGAGGGAATTTTCTCAATAAATTTTTGTTGACTCTCTTCTTGACGTTCCCAAAGCTTTCCAATGGAGTTTTCTTTGTTAAGCATGCGTGAGAATATTTTGAATGATTTTATTGCCTATTTGGAGCAATTCCTGAGTATGAATCGAGCTTTTGACTGAACTGCTATAGCACTGTTAAATCAACCGTAGGAAACAGCAAATATATGCATAGATTGACCTGAAATTGATATTTTAAAACATAAACATTTCATATTTTCACATCATGTCAGATGTAATTAAATTTGTTCGTTTAAATGTTAAATTGGTAAACTTAATTTAATCAAGCTAAATATACATTTGAAATGTTGTTTTCCTTATTTTGACATATGAAATTTAAAAGTCCTTGTTACAATTCCTTTTAAACCTCCACTCGACACTCGACCGTCTGTTTTGTTGATGGCATAAATTCAAATTTAATTTGGTATTGCTGCAGATGTGTTTATCCCTTCGTATGAACAATATATTCAACGCTTTTCTGTCTCAGATATCGCACATTTTCCGTTCCTCGAGAGCACTTTTTTTACTTTGATTTATGCATCTGATTCAGTTCTCCGTTCTTCCGCATGTGACCCCAAACAAGAGAAGCAATGGCTTGGTTTTCACACTTTCAGACGCATACGAAAATAAAAAACGACAAAACGAGTTTAAACAAGGCTAGTTTGGTTATAATTGAGATGACACGTTGGTGGTGCACCATTCAGCTATAAAAAATGTAATAAATTTTAAATAAATCTATTTAGATAATCTTATCAAATATCTTTATAAATATTTTCTCTTTGCTTGTGTTGGAAATAAAATAATCATAAAAAAAGGAAGGGAAATGACGAATCTCTTTTAAACTTGAAACAGAAACCACCACTGTTAGTTGAGTGAAATAAATTAAGCACAAAATTAATTGTTTTAATGTAAATAGAGAGAAGCTTTTCGCATACATGTAATATATTTAAAGAAAGAAAATGGATAGAAAATATTAATTAACACACAATGTAAATTTCCGCAACAATGCCGACCTTTCCAGCTTACCACATCAAACCAAGCGAAAAAGCACATAAACTCACAAAATTAACAGAAAAGCGAGCACATATAGAGATGAAAAATAGAGTAAAAAAATGCAAAAAAGGAACAGCATAATGATGTTGTAATAATTCCAACACAAAAAAAGAAGCTCAGAGCGATTTTTTTGTTATTTTTTTTCTTCTTCTCTTGAGAAGATGTTTCGATCAGATGAAACGTCACTAGTACTAGCAGTAGTAATAAAATTTCCAATTCCAAAGGAAGAAGATAAAATTAAATTGAGATGAGAAAGCGTCGGATAGAAAACGAATAAAATGTCACGTCGTTAATGGATAGAAAATCTTTTCTGAAACATAACAAATTAATCAAAGCATTAACAAAAGGCGAGTTTCAGACACAACAGAATGAAATTGAAGACAGCAAAAAGTAATGTCGTACTAAATGTTTAGCATAAAATTTAATTATATTTTACTCCTCGCATTGATTAAATTTGAATTGTTTTCAATGAAATTATACTACAAAGGCAAAGAAAGAGAAGAGAAAGTTTTGAAGATTTTTTTCCCGCGGCTCTTCTCGCACACTCCATAGAATTCTAATCTCGCAATTAGCAAATTATTCATGGCATTTACGAGTGCTTAGTTTTATATCTATTGATTTCCCCTCTCCTTCCTCTAAATATTTATTTTCTTTACTCAAACTTTACTTTTGTTTTTCTTCGCAGAGCAAAAAAACTTTTTTTTCCTTTTTCAATTTTTATCAGCAATTTTTCCCATCATCTTAACAGGAGCAAATAGAAAGAAAAAGAAATCGAGAAGTGAGCCAAGATACATCCACCAAGAGGTTACAGAAACAAGCACAGAATAATTTTCTATGATTTATGGTGTTTTAGGAAAAGTTTTTCAATTTTTTGCCATTGTTTTTATACAAAATTATTTTTTTTTTGCTTTATTTTAAAGAAGGAAAATATGTACATCATTTTCACGGCGTAGTGAGCAAAACGTGCGCGCATTGGAAGTGAAAATTTCGAATGAATTCGAGAGTGTGAGACAAGAGGAAAAAAAAGTTTTTGACAGCAAAGTCTATTTCATATTTAAAGTGTTTTTGATTTCAATGATTTATGATTTAGGGCCATCATGAAGTGTAATTGAGTTTTACGATATTTCTTTTTTTCCCTTCTCATTCTTACCTCGCTCGGTCAAAAATGTTTTCTTATTCTTTCTATCCGCATCCATCCAATAATGTGCTGCCACGATTCTTCATGAGAACCGATCCCTGGTCAAGAATTAATGGCCACTGTTTTGGATTCCGACAAGCTTCATGAGTTTTTGAGCAACGGTCTCGCAAAAGGATTGATTTATTCTTCAACATTAATTTTCCATCTTTCATTTCACTTCTGCTTCGTGAAAAAATTTTCGGAATGCGGAAGTCAGCCATGAGCTGAGTCATTAACCCAAAAAAAAACAGAGAGAATGAGAAAAACTTTCAGGGGGAGGCGTAAATAAACTGTGCATAAAGACGACCCTAATTAAATTCAGCAAGAATTTGAATCTTTTTCGAAAGTTTTCGGGTCGAAAGCTTTTCCCTGTCGATTGAATGTTGACTGAGATGCGTCCCTGAAAATTAAATTACAGGAGACTTCTGTGCTTAATATCAATTGTTTTTTAACTTCTCAATATAAAATGATTTTCATCAGGTTGCCTGAGAAACTTCAAATATTTTTATTCTTCTCTTTATTACTTTTTTTCTATCATCATAAATGACTGACTCTTGGTATTTCTCCATTCATTAAGTCCAACCTTTCCCATCGACTTTAATTTCAAACATTTTTTTTCTGCTCTGCTTGTGAGCCGCGGGAGTGAAACTTTTATGTTTCGTTTTTCTTTTTCACTCGATTTTTACTAGAATGAGGAGGAGAAATGTTATTTGAACTCACTTCTAATTCAGCTCTTTGTTCATTTCTGCACGTAACTAGGAATCGGGTTTCTCCACTTTTCGAATCATCGTTTCATGCTCATTACTGTTTCATTCTGCTTTACTTTGTTTTATTGATTTCAACATAATTTCATCATTAAAGTCTTATTTAAGAGACATTGCCTCTTCTGTTTTGATCATAATAAGACTTCATTGTTTAAATTAAATTTCGTCTGAAATTCTTAAACCTACTGAGATAAAAAACATTTTATTAATTTTTTTATTTCTTGGGTTTAATGGAATTCGGTGCTTGAAATTAATGTTGTTTAAGGGGATTGTAGTTTAGAGCTCGACTACTGCTGCTCTAGATTTCGACCACTCCCTGCCAGTTTCTGTTTCTGTGTTTTATTTTTTGATTTATTTTCATTTGGAATTCATCAACAGAATAGAACAGAAGAAAAAATTTGTATTGAGAATCATCGCATTTTTTTTAATAAAATGTTATGATCACGAATCATGCTCATTTTAATTGAACTAATGAATAAAGAGCTCATGAAAATTTTTTCATTAATTTCAGCCACATTTTGGCTTTTGAGTATTTCAAGAATTTTACGAAAAACATTTTTTTTGTTCAACAAAAACTTGTCAGAATATTGTAACATATTTCTTGCTCTTATAATCTTCTATTGAGTCATTAAGTACTCGCAAAAAACAAAAAAAAAGGTCTTTAAGTACTAAACGAAATCTGAAAATTGAAAAGTTTTCTATCTCTCGAAGACTTTACGAAACATGGCAAGGAACATTGAAACAATTTTATCTTCTTTATTATTATTATTATTCTTGTGGCAAAAAAGCTTCCAAGATATCCTGAATTTCATCCTTGACAAAAGTTATTATTTATGCCAAATAGTTTCGAAATTCGATTTTTTTCCTTAGAATCTCTTACGTTTTGTTTCAGTCATGAAATAAATTTTTAAAGCTTCATTTATATCAGGACAGCTCGATACAAGCTAAGGAAAAGTTTCCAGACTTTAAATGCAGTATCGGAAACCATACAAGGATTTCTCTTGTTGGCCAACATCTTAAATATTCAGAAATAAGGAAACCGAACTTGTTCACAAGCTTTCTCGATTTTTTTGAATAAACATATGAAATATGAACAAAGCTTTGCCATGAGACAATATGAAATTTTCGAAACAATACCAGAAAAGAAAGACCAACAAACTTTTCTTTAGAAAAATGAATTTAATTGATGCCATTGATCTGCAACTTTTAAATTATTCAAGCAATTTTGAAAAAGCTTTTATTAAGTAAATATTTTAAAAGAATCTTCTCGAGGGACTTGCGTGTTAACATAAATAAAATTATTCTTCTTCTCCATATACGGATTAAATAAAACTCAACCAATGCATTTGAAAGGATGATAAATAAGTTAAATTTCCTTTCCATTCTAAGCTAAACTCCAAAATTATCCCGATGTTGCATAAATATTTCAATTTTATTTATTCTCAAACAGAAGATTTTTAATTAAAATTTTCACAAGAATTGTAGATGTTTGGAAAAGTTTTAAAATTAAATTGCTCTAATTAAGTTTGAGAATTTTCGGTTACGTTACTTGTAATAAAAAATAAAATATTTTTGTACTCCTTTGAATTCCACGGTAAAGGAAAATTCCATTACCATAAAACCATCCGACTAAGTGTGTAAGTAAAATACAATGAACTCCATGAAAAAGCCATTAGTGGGTCTGTCTGAGTAATATTTGAAATTTTTATGATTATCGTGTTCAATTGTATGTGAAATTCATTTTGATATTAAGCTCAACATTTCGCCAACAGTTCGACATGATAAGTACTCGATTTTGTATCAGAAATTTCCCACGAAATGAATGCGTTTCATTCAGATAATTATTTGTTTTGTGATGCTGAAACATGCCATCCATAATGGATGCACATTTGAATCAAGGAAGCAAGCTTAATCGAGTAACAGTGAGAGAGAAGGAGAGAGAGAGACGTTTTCCATGATGTTTGTTCACATTTAATGGGTCAGAAAATTGATTTTGCCAGTGGCAATGATCCCTGCTCTGAGATAATATTTTAATAAATAATTGTAGGATTGCTTTCAGACTTAACATTGAAACAAAATAAATTTTTATGACTAAATTCGACTCCAATCAAGCTTGGTAGTCGTTTCGCTTCGACACCGAGATATTGAAGTCATAACATTGAACGTTTTATGGCCAAGTGCAACACAAATGACTACACTGAACTTTATCTCTTCCATTATTAAAAATATCTCACAACGATGACGATAAGGAAGGAAAGTATTCTCTTTCTTGATACTTTCGAAACGTTATGAAAAATAAGCTAAATAATATTTTCCAACCGAAGCACATGTGGTATCCATCGTTAAATGCTGATAATAAGGGAAAAAATTGACATTCATCGGATAAAAAATATTGATAGACATATGTACTTACATACTAAACCAGCTTTGATGACGACGACACTCTGTTCAATCGCATGCAGTAGGGAAGTAAAATGTGATATTTTCATTTCATGATATAATTGAAGTTATGATGAGAATGTCATTTATAGTGAAGTTTAAGCGATAATAAGAAGAAGTGCATTAAATTCTTGATTCAGTTAACCTCGCTTACCACAGATGTTAACATAAATCAATGTCAATTTCAGACAAAACAGTATAATCTGTTCAATCTAGTGCAGTTTAGTGATCTATGAAACATGCTTCAAAAAGAAACTGGCAAGTATTTAATCTTTAACCTGCACTTGAAAGCATTCATATAATTTCTTTAAATATTTTTTACTTCCATCCTTTACTCACAACTACAATTCGTTTATATGTTTTTCACTCTGTAAAACTTGAACTCGTCGAAGTATTTCTCTTTTTTTATCAAAAGCAATTCAACTGTAATCTCTTTATTTACTCAAAATATATTTTCTTGTGGAGATTTTCAATAACTTTGTAGATTGCACTTTCCGTTATCAACAAGATTTACTACTTTGTGAAAGTTCTGTGATAGACATTTTTTCTTGCTTTTACTTTACATTGTAGGTTGTTGATGGAGATTTTCAATAGAATTCGTTCTTAAATGCACTTCATTAGTTCAACAAAAATTCTCCGTCATAAAGCTCAATGAGTGTTTAAGTTCGTCGTAAACAAACAATAAAACAATAATCATGTTTTAGCCAATGATCTTCGCTAAAGCGTCTCAAATAAGCTCATTTACCATCGTATTCGAGTACTTCGTAAACGATTTAATACTCATGTGTTCATAAGCCGAAAATAATCTTTCTTTGCTTTGCGTATCAGATGAAGTTGGTCGTGCTGATTGTGGCATGAACGAGAAGAAAATGACAAGAGGAAAGGAAGAGAAAAAAAATTAAGCTGTTCACTTGACTTACCATGATTAACATCAGATTCCCTTTTTTGTTATTTTTTTCTAGACGCCCCGGAGGAAAAATTAGTTGTACAAAAAGTCCAATTTCCCAAGCAGTCGTTTGATATGAAGACGAGAGGCAACAAGAGTATCTCACGCGTTAAACTTGCTTAAGATTTCCGGTCAATCGACTTTTAATTAAAGATCATGCTGATTGTTGATGAGGAATTAACTCGACAGGAAAAGTCAGACATTGATTAATTCATGGAATGTTGAGTTAGTTATCTTATGAAGTGAAATAAGAGAGCAAAAGTTGAATAAGAAATTCAATTAAAACATTTAAACATGAATAGATTTATGCACAATTACAGAATTAACTTCATTTCTAAGAATCGAGAAATTTCTTTCGAATCAAATGCTTTAGAAAAGGGAGAAATGAAATGAGAAATAAATGACGTTTAATACCGTCTGCCTTTGCACTTTAAATTGAAATAGATCTCGTTCAAGTTGAAAGCAAGAGAAATGACATTGTCAGTGAATTCCGTAATTATTTCTTATGTGCAGCTTTTCAACATTTTTCCTTACGTTCCAACTCCATTCATAAGCACGCTTTTGATAAATACTGATGAAGGAAGAAATACCTCCTCGAAGTTTTATGAGCATTTAATTTTACATTCTACTTGCATTCAAGAATGTTGAATATGTAAGTGAGCTGAAGTTGAATTCGACTTAATTTTATTTTGTAAATTTACCTGCGGCGTTGACTTTCTTTCCCTCAGTTTTCTTTTTACACATAAAATTTAGTTTGCTAAAAAATTTACGACATCGTCTGCATCAGTTAATATCAGTTTATTACACCACAATCGTAAAATGCTTTAGAATATTTAATCTAATTTTTGTGAAACGCTAATATTAAGCAAGCTCGTCTCTCATTTTGATATCAATAATTAATTCCTATGGATGTGGATTAATGAAATTTATGTCAAGATTCTTGCTGGTTATGATGCCGTAAAATTTGTTTTTGATTTTGCTTGATTTTCAATTTCTTTCGCTTGAAGAAAGATGCTTTTCTTTCCCTCTTGCTCTTCCATCGTCGCCGAACTTCATGCCAAAGTTTTTGTGACTCATCAAAAGAAGAAAGTGAAAAAGTGAGTGTTTTTTATTTTATTTAATCTTATGACAGAAAAGCTAATCAGACAAGGAAAGTGATAAATTGTAATTACTTTCTCGGCTCTTTATATCTCATTCTCTCATCTCGTTTTCTAAGTTTTTGATCTTTCATGGGTTAATGCTTTTTCCCTTTGCTTGTCCAATGGATGAAAGAAAAGAAAGAACATTATCTTTATCAAATATCAACAACTGAGCTAAGATGTTACTATCAATGATAAAAGCTTTTTGTTGGAATCAAAAAGTCGTCATATAACTTTATTAATTGTAACATGGTTTACTCTCCCCATGCTTGTCATATCTTTTCTTCCTTTTCTTTTGATATATTAAGTTCCTTTAATGGACCATTTTCTGATTCTGCTTTCCTTTTTCTTTCATTTCTTTTTGACAGTAAGAAGAGGGTTGTTCTTTGGGTTTGATTATGTTTATTTATTGATCATGAGAAATGATGTTCGATTCAAAGAAAATTTATGACGTCAGTTGATTTGATGGAACCAACAATGAAACTTTCAGTTCATCTTTAATTCTTGTTCTAGTTTCTAAAACTTTTCTCCTTCCTTGAAACTTATGAAGACTCACAATTTTCTTGTAAAACATGAATTGTCTACTTAAATTGATATGACCTTACAACGTCCTCAATAATTATCTAAAAAAAATTAAAAAGTTCATAGTTTATGGTTATTTTTGTTTCATCAATAATTTCTGTCAAACTGTTATTCAACAATTAATCACCCTCTAGGCTGACTAACAATTAAACGACTTTCGTTTTAATGAACTAGAATAAGTGAACAATAGTAGGCTAAAATACCACATTTAATTACCATCGAATATGTTAATAAAATCCCTAATCATTCATTTTAATGACTTTTCTAAACGCCGTGTATGAGTTGCGATAAAAACATCAACGGTGTGATTTATAACAGCGAATTATTAAAACATGAAGTAACGAATGAAATAAAAAAATATCAACTCCCTTCTAGTAGAAGTTTAGATATTCACGTCATGCGACAAATCGCTTGTAGATTTTTTTTCTTATGCCGACAAAAAACGATAAAATTATTCCAAATCGATAACAAGAGTTTCAGAATTTGCTTAACAGATTTATTATAAAGCATTTAAATATGCAAAGAAATAATGATGATGCTGAAGAATGGAAAGAAGTTGTTGAAATTTAATTAAAACGTCTCATTCGTAGCATTAAATTTGCATGAAAAAATGTATAAAATAAAGTAAAGCAACATTTACGCATCAGATTTTCGTACATATTTAACATCTAAGATTAAAGTTATTTCTGATTAAGGCGCAAAAAATATCTACATGAAAGTGTTTCATGTGATTACATCACGGAAATAAAATAAAATTAAAATAACATTAAGAAGTGAAAATTTATTTTCTCATTTTCTCGCTAACGCTCAGCGGGGTGAGTATCATTTCTCTTTCATTGTTGTGTACATTATGATATCCTTTTCCGAAGAAGAAAATAAAACGAAAGACAGGAAATGATTTCAATGATTAGAAGAAAAAAACAGGAAATAAAAAAAAACGAAAACAACGCGTAGACTGAAGACGAAAAGAAAGAAATTTTCTTTAAAAAACGTTCACAAGTCATGTTATTGAGGAAGTAGAAAGAAGCATTGCATGTTAAGCTCTCATAACAACCAGTGTTAGAATACATCGGAAATTCAAATGAAAACAAATTCTTAATTATGTTTAGACTTTGTTGTTTCTATTCACGACTCGCTAGGTCGTCCCTTTTGACAACAAGTTCACATGAAAGATAAGAAGATACAAAGCAAGTTTTTATCACCAAAAACTAACCGCTGTGTTAACATCCAATAAATCAATGATTTGACACAGCTTTCGTTTGTTTTTATCATGTCGAAAAGATCAAGTAAAAATCTCAATTTGATGAAGTCACACAATTTTTTCGACACGAACTTCGTCATTATGCGGCTCGACAAATTTTTCTAAGACGAGTTTGAAGCCTTTTTCTTCTTCATATTTGATACCTTTCCTCGAATATAACTATGGATAAAGTTTTAAGTATATGAACGAATCTATGTGCCTTTAATTAATGAGATAAAAACCTCTTCATAGTTTGAACTTGCGAAGCCTTTTTACCTCTTATGACTGTGCTTAAAGCACTAAAGTTATATCATTTACAATTTATGTAAACACTTATCTATGAAACTATAAGGCTGAATATGGCTGGAAGTTAAAGTGTAAATATTATTTAGTTGATACACCAAGAAAGATGTGGATCAGCACATAAGTATTCATATAACAAAGAGCAAGCATAAGGGCGGCGTGAACTTTTCCGGTAGTTGAAGGTTCCATACTTGAACATTATAAGACGAATACATTTGAATATGGAGCTATCAAAAAGCAAATTTATTCATGTTCTGTTTAAACGCCTAGACGTTATACATAGTAAGAGATCTCCGTCTTTCTTTGAAGATAACTTTTGTTAATTTTTTAACCAAGGCATGAAAGTTAAAAGAATTCCCATGGCAAAGATTTCTTTCTTTAAATTTAAACTATCAACGGGAAAAGCCTTGTGATGGAATAGAAATTTCTTCTGTGCAAAAATCATTTGTGGGGATGAAGAAGGGAAAACAGATAGTAACGAGATGAATTTTAAATGTAAAGAAATTTCCACTTTTGAGAATTTCCTTTATCATCATCGCATGCCATTTTCATTCCACAGTTTTAAGAATAAAGAACGAAGACGAGGAAAGCGTGCAAAATACGGAGTTACAACGGTGCTGCTGCTCCTGCTGCTGCAGAAGAATTTCTTTTTCTTATTTGAATTGTGCATAAATTTCTGTTTCTCTCCTACAAATCGATTTACAATTAAGTGCACGCTTAACTCCATTCAAAAAGCGGGTAAAGAATGTGGGAAAATGAGCGAATGAACGAACGAACGTAGTCGGAAAGAATTACTTACAATCAAACGTCTTACGTCAGCTTTTTATATTAGACAGAGTGAATCGTGATTGACGCTTGAAGGATGGTAATTAAATATTGTGCAATTATGGCTGCTTTCATGAGCAAAGCGAGAATGCTTAAAGCTTAAAAGTTTCTTCCGCCTTGCCAGTTATTTTTATATTCTATTCAATCAACTTCTTTCTCCTGAAAGATAATAAAATAAATTACAAATTGCTAAATTAAGTATCTTCATTCGTTTTCATTGCACTTTCAATTGCATAATTTTATAATAGCAAATTAGTACACGTTATTATTCAGAACGAAAGGGGCTCGTAAGTTATTTAACATTTGAATAAACATGTATGAAAAATTATTGATTGATGTTTGACATGCTTTCAAATCGTAAATACATACACAAAGGTTGCAGAGGAGGGTAAGAATCATGCAAACTTACCCTTATGTGCATGTCGGAAAAACATTTCGTTCGAGTGAGTATAAAAATTGATTAATGCTTGGCAGTGGTTAAATGAATGTGAAATTATTTGTGCGTGGGTTTGTGCACATCAGAGTTTTGTTTTTTGACGCCTTCATAATCAAAAGGCAAGCTCAGCTCAACAATAAAGAAAATATTTTAATTCTGTGATTTGATGTGCTTGCAGAGTTTGACATGAATCGACGATCAAAACTTTTAAATTATTTATCATGAATCATTGTAAAAGATTTGATTGCGATTGAATATCATTTTGAAGTTCAATGATCCGAGAAGATTGTTAGGATTAGAATTTTTTAACTGTCCATTCGTAATCACAAATTGAAAATTCATAAACATAGAATAAAAACTCTATCAGGAATCAAATAAAACTTGAAATAAAAAAAGTTTATAATCGACCAACTTTATGTCAGTTGTTAGTTATTTATGGTAATCGTGAATCAGCAATCAGATAAAATTGACAAGAATATTGATGAGGTCAGTAGACTACGTTTAGTTGAAAGTAATTACGAAACAACATCAATAAGCTATCATTAACTCAGACTACAAAGTTTAAATGCTTCGTCAATCATTCATGTAAAATCCAACTTTAATATTTGGAATTTCCAAGGACATTCGACTAAAGCAATTCCCAATCTACAAGATGAGAAAACGAAAAGCAGGTGTGAAGTAATAATCCTAAATTGTTGACCATATTTCCGGAATATTCTCGCATGAGAAGCCTTTAGACCAAATATAAGTTGCATAATTGATTTATTACCCGAAAAGTGATTATTTATTACATCACTTTCCTATAATGGCTCTGCGTGAGTGGAACACTTGAGTGATACGCAAAATCATTAAAGCATACACATTAAATAAAAGTCAATCTATCACAGCAGTGATTAAGATATCCTGTGGATTTTTTCCCTACTCTTGCCACTAAAACATTGATTTCCTATCCCCACATGAAAGATTGTCGGTAATTTTGATACTGGAAAGGAAGTTTTCTGTTGAGTTTTATGAAGTTGATGACTCAGACACTTTTAAGCAGTGAAAGAAAAAAAATCAATAGGCTTTCAAATAAATCCTTGCTAAAGCTCTTATGGGAATCTAAACGACAGCAATGGAAATTGAAGCGAATATAGACCACACACTAAACTTACATAGTCTAAATAATAATTACGATCTAATTCCACTGAAAATAAATGACTTATCATTAATAAGCTTCACATTCTCACTTCATATATATTTATACTGCAAGAACCCAAAACACAACCCTCGTGTTTAAAGCAAAAGTTGGGGCTGAGAAAAATCCTATAAAACGTGATGTATTAATCAAGCACATAACCTCGCTCCTACTTACCAACGTCAGGAATGACTCTTCGGTTTTTCGTGTCTGCTATGAAAGTAATTTTCTGTTTCTGGGATTGGAGGGGGAGCCGTGCAAAAATATAGTTTAGTTGAATGTGGAATGAGAAAAGGATTTTACGGTAAATATTTCTCATTCATTAGTAAGTCGCTACCAAGTACTAGAGTAAAATATCAATTTATAGTTGATTGACTTTATCTAAATATCTATGCATGTAAATATGTATATAAAAATTTAATTGCAGAATATTTTCATTTTTAATAAAATATTTATATATTCAAATCAAAGCTTACAAAGTTGAACTTGTTACATGACTTTATTACTACGTTGTAAGTTTGACTTAGTAAAATCTAAATTGGAAGCATGTTTCAGCATAACCTCAGGTGCAACCACACTAGAGACGTTTATTTATTAAGTTGGTCTATGCTTATGCTGCTTACATACGCTTAATTTAAGATGATATCTAATTAACTTTCAAACAGATTAACGTTAAGAAATTATAAGTTTCTAATTAAAATATGAAATCCTTTGAATCAAATAATTGACAAACGAAATTGAATTTGATAATTGAATCATTTAGTCGTCGTAATTTGTTTTATAAATTAAGGCAAAAATGAAATCATCATTTTAATTATCTAGTTTTGTTATCTAACAAGTGATACTACAAACTTCTGAATTTTTCAATATTTCCGAGAGTTTTCTATTCACCGATTCATTTCATAATTAAAACTTGCTTCAACCATCTGAAGTACCATTGAAAACAAATGTTTGTAGCATGTATGCACATACATGAGTTATTTAGGAAACGAATTGTCTTGTTTTTAATTTAGAGTTCGTTTTAATTCGTCTATAGAAATGAACTATTGTGATTATGAGGCTTCATGCAATTGCGTTCAAAAACTTTACCATTCACATATGATCAACTTTTCCAATCTCTTATGGATATTCAAGCATGTATGAAGAACAAGTTTAAAAAGCTAAAGAGTTGTTTCCCAGAATTGCTTAGGTTTTGATTAAAACTTTGAAGAGAGTAAAGAGTAAAATCAATGTTTATGTTTTATTTTTAAATTTGTTTTCAACTATCTAATTCATAGTTAAAAACAAATAGAAACAAACAATCAACTCGTGAATAAAAACGTGGCAATGTGTGTGCGGAATGTTAGCAATCTAAACGATTAACATTGTTGCTTCTGAAACTTAGTTTATTGAATATTTTTAATGCATAAATTTATTTCGATGGTGATTATTGATGCGAATTTCCTAGCATTGATAAGATATTCAGGATGTTGAGCTGGTTAATCGAATTAACAGTCTTGACAATCAAGTTCACATGCATTTGGGACTGCATTTGGGTTTTGAACTCCAGGACAATCTGGTGACCAGTCTCGAGGATGGATGCAAGCTTGTTCTGCGTAGTTGAAAAGTGTCATACAGCCACAATTTCTTTCAATTGTTCTCCATCCGTATTCGCCATTCTCAAGAGTTCTCTCGCATTGCCAGAACATTGTTGGATCTGGATGTGGGAAGACGTATTGGGTGTTGGCACCAATGTTACAGTTTGGAGCTGGGCAAGTTGGATTTAAATCAGGCATTGGGCAAAGTTCGCAACTGTTCCAGTCTCTTGCGACGCAATTTCTGCGGCATTCAACTCTTCCGTTGATCCATCGGAAGGCGTCTCCACCAATGTATTTAATTTTATTTGCAGCTACGGCAGCAACAAGAACAAACAAGACAGCAATAACTTTCATTTTGATTGTAGGATTGAAAGTGCGGTTATGATAGAACTAACTATAAAATTGAAAGCTCTCTCGCTTTATAAAGGCGTCTATAATTAAATTTTATCAGTTACTTGTAAAATTTGTCTGTCAATTAGATTGTGCAACATTTCCATGTCCACAATCACTGCAAAAATGAATTTCCATCTTACCCTTGTTGAACATCAAAAAGTTTTAATTCAAATTGATAAGAATTTAATTGATAAAAGAAATGCTCCGCAGGTGCTTTTAAAGATTGATTGCTGTTTTAGAAAAAAGAATTTCATTTAAGTTTAATGATACAATTATTAACTTTTCATTTTCAATTTTGAGTAGATAAAGTGATTTTTTTTATTTGCTTTATTTTTTATCACGACATGCTATCAGTCACGTTCGAGAAATATTTATGCATATAATGCATGTTATATGGAGAATATTTTTATGAACACATCTCACCCAATTTGTTTATGTAAATGGAGTGTTTTTTTTCTTTACTTCTTTTACTTATGAAGAGCTTCTGAATGTCCCAGACAAAGTGCAAAAGAAAAAGAAGTAAAAATTATTCTATAAAGTGAAGTTAAACATGTAGTCATCCTCCCTTCTGTTCAAATGGTACTTTGAATGAGAAAAGTGCCTCGAAATATTTATTATGCATGAAAAGCAATTTAGCGTTACAGCTTTTTGCATTATCCTGATACAAGGATGTTGATTCATGCAAGGATGACTGATAGGTTGATGTATCCATAAAAGAACCTTGAAGGTATAAATAAAGTATGAATGAATATTTATAAAATTAAGCATAAACCTCATCTCTTCTTTTATTGTCTCACTTTCAAGATTTTTTTATATTTTTCTTTTTCAAGAAATTTAAATATCAATGTGGAATCTGCATGAATGTTTCACCTACTTTAAAATCATGCTAATCTTATGAAGATTTGCTTCTTCTGACATAGATACAAACATCTACTTATCTAAATGGAAAATACCAATTATATTTTTAAAACCATTTTCCCATTTTCCTATCGTGTTGAATGAAAATATTATTTTTTGAAATTTTCAAATTCCATGTTTTTCAATACATAAACACATATCTGCATATATTTTTATGTAAAATTGTTGTTCATACAAACAAGACCTGTACGATACGAAGTTGATATCGAATTTCAATTATTTATAAACTTAAATGAATATTTTAAAAATGAAAAAAGCCACATATGTTCGCTGAAAAACTTAAAGTAGATTGGTAAGAAATTTATAATATTTTGAATGATTTTTATTATATTTTCGGATTAAGTAACTCAACAACGGAAAAATGGGAAGCCAGAAAACGTTTTAAGGATTCTTGCATTCTTCCCAAAGTACAAAAGATGATTTGTGAGTTTAAAACGAAGTTTCTTTACATGTAAACACCGATTCAATGTTCACCTCAGCATCATCTGCGGTTATGATCTCCTTTCTTGTTCGTAAATTCTTTTCTCAAAATGAAAAGATGATTTATGCTCTGTTATTGCAATCATGCATTTCATTTATTCACTTTAGAACGAGATTTGAAATGTTCATCTTGAACAAAAGGAGCAACTTTGTTAAAGTTTGAATGAGTTAGAATAAAGTTGGGAAGAATCTTCAATGAAGAAATGTACAAAGTGAAACTCAAAATAAATACATTCATCCCTTGTCCAATATATCAAATAAAAGGAAACTAAATCTTGGTGGAGGCAACGAACAGAGTTTATTTTCAAATAATCATAAATAACAATTTTTTCCCGTCTGGTATATTTTTTTTCTACCACCGAAACGAAAGAGAAAAAATATGTTTGTTTGGAATGGAAACGGTATTAAGGATTCTCATGCATTCATGCATCGCATTCATGGACACATATCTATTGAAATTTGAACAATTTTCATTTCGAATGGAAAGGGATGTGTGCCCGATGTAAAATACAGTAAAATGTAATAAAATGAAGACAAACGTTTCTTGTTTGGACTTTTTTTTATTATAGGAATAGGATAATATCTATTGGATATATTTTAGGGAAACTATAAATTTTATTAACTAAACTTTATCATTTTTTAATAAAAAATAAAACTGCTAGCGATTTTATTCAGAAAGATTCATAGACTTACAATAAACTGAATAATTTCCTAAACTTCTCTTATCTAATGATGTCACTTTCATGTGATAAATTTAATTAGTTAATTTCCTTGTAGATATCACAGTTATCAAGTTCAACGTTATATTTTTGATGATAACGTTTGCAAATTTGTTTGTCAAGAGTGTACAACATCATCCAGTTGTCATCTTGTGAAAAAACCTGAAAATAAAAATTTAATTTCGAAATGGCAATTAAAGAATTGTTGCTGTGTAGATAAAACATTTGAAGCAACATTGTGGAGCTTTTAAAACATTTTCTATCCACAAATCTCTGAAAGTTGAAACTTACATTGTCAATCTCAATGCTTGGGACGAAGCTCAAATCAATTTTGTTTGTTTGGTCACCGTGAGCTTTGAGTAACTCAATTCCCTTAGCTGATTCTGTTCCATTGTAACAATCTATTGCATGCTTTAAATCATATCCACCTGTACACTACAATTTCAAAATGTTAAAGGTTTTTCATTGGCAAATAGAAACAAAATAAAATGTATAAGCGTTTTACCTCATCAATACTTGATTGAAACGATTTCATCAGACACGACACGATTGAAAAAGCTTGTTCTAATGAAGAATGCTCTAAAATACATGCATGGAGTTTGTTTAATTGGCATTCCTCACGTCCTAAATTTAAACAAGAAAAAGGAATCAAAACATGCTCATGTCAAATAAAAAATTCTTTTACCATGCTGACATACAAATTTCCATTGTGATTTTTTATGATTCCACGAGTACTAAATAGACAGGAAGTTGTTGTTGGCAACAGTTTTAGTTGTAAGAGAGAAGCACAAATTATTTGTTTTTATTGAAAAAAAAATTGTTTTAATAAATAAAAATTCGATAATCAATGTGAAACAGTATCGTAACGAAATTTTTAAAGACTGAATACACTCGATATTTATACTCATCAAAATTCCAATTTAATCCTCTTACCGCAGCTTTCCCATAGGGCACCAACTTTAAATCAATATTGCTTTTCCTCTTCTCCCAAACTCGACTCAATTGATTGCGAAAGAATTGCAAACTATCGGAGCAAAGTGCTTCATAGTAGACGCGAACTGGTAATAAATTTATTGGTGGTGTCGATTCTGTTGATGTTTCTTCAGACAATGTGAGAATTGATGAGGTGCTGCATATTATTGCAATTATTATCAACTTCACAAACATTACTGACTTTCTTTGATATTTTAATTTGTTTATTTTCTGTTCTTCACTTTCCAACTCAGAGTTTGTTTCGATTGAAGCTCAAATTTGAGACTGTTAAGCATTCATACGAGCCAGCCTTTTTACATTACAAAAGATCCAAATGAATGCTCTCGATTGCGAAGAAATAATAAATTTAATGTCAAATGTTATCGCCTTTTATTAAGTGAATTCTCTCATGAGCTTAATACAAAAGTCAATATTTTCAATTTCGTTATCACATTTTTCATGTTTCACTTCTTTAAACCGAAAATCGAGTGTAAACTTCCCGACGATGGCAGTGAAATTGTTTTGTTATCAACAATAATCGTTGATGCGTGAATAATGCGACACTGACATGTAAATTTAAAAGTTTTGAAAGCTTTTTGTTGTTGTCGAGATGGATTTACTTATTTCAGAAGAAAAACAATTCTTTCAACTTATTGAATTTGAAATTTAATACAAGCACGAATAAGTTAATATTGGAATATTTTTCTTGTGTTTATAGCTAAGTAAATATCTAAATTTCATGTCTTATTTTGTTACTTAAAATTATTAAATAATTCAACGTCAAGTTTTTTTTACAAACCGCTTGAATTTTTTGTTTTATGTTGCGAGGAAAAATCTTGAGATTTTCCAAAAATGAAATAATTTTAAAATAACTCATTCCTTCTTTTCTTTCAGATTTCAATCAATGGGAAGCAGAAGAAAATAAAGAAAACTTTTCTTCCGAATTTCCTTTCATGAAAAATCGATCATGAATGCTTCAGTAAATAATGTATTGCTCCCAAATCTTTTTATTTTCTCATACGCTTCTTTTCCCTTCTTCTGGTTCAATTAAAACCGATTTCCGTACTTAACTTCTGAACTTTATATTTTCAGTTACGCTCCACCAACATCACATAAAATGTATGCTTCGAACTTTGCAAGGAATATCAAACATATACAAAGCCATATAAAAATACTTTTATAGAATTTGCTTAAAATGAGAAGAGATATTTATATGAAAATTGTAGATATCTATCTATTTCCGTCCAATTAGAGATTCTTGTAAATTTATACAAAATTTAAAAAGAAAAAACTTTTTGCTTGGTAAACATGAGCTAAAAACTCTCGTTTGCTTTTTAGTTGAACATTGAGTATATCTTCGATAATGGAATTAACAGTTCTTAAAACATTATTTAGATCGATTTCTCTAAAATACATGAAAATGCTTGAATCTCTCTGGAATGTTCATCAAAGATTTGAATTAAATTAAAAAGGTTAAACATAAATGCCAGTTTAAACCATTAAAAATAAATTTCTATCAAAGGATATAAACTGAACTAACAGTTCAGTCAATATAGGTAATTGACCAAATTTATGTGACCTCCTTGTTGGTAATCCAACGAGTGATTGATTTTCCCAAAATTTATTCGAAAAGTCAGAAACAGTAACAAAGCAAAAATTGGTGCAAAAATGCCTCAATATAACCCTGAAGACGTAAGAAATCCTAATCTTTACCAAAGGCTTTAGATCAGCAACAATAAAGATTAGAAAATCAATGAACATCATATCATCCATTACAATTACAATTGAGAGTTTTTATGTGTGTATATGTGTAAGCTTCAAGGAAAACATCTTGATAACCTTTTCTCACTCTACCTCATCAGTTTTACTTCGTCATCTTCCCTCAATCAAGCTGAGTGAAAGGAAGAACTAAAAGAAAAGAATTCGTTTCGTTGTGTTACTGAAATTTATGTCAGATTCTCTTCTTGAAAAGTGGATGAAAGGAAAGACAAGACAGGGAAAAATCTGTTACAAAGTATCAACATTTTTTTATTTATTTCCATCTTCTTTATTCTGCGAATTTTTTCATGTACAAATTTTCTTATTATTCAATGATGTTTGACCTTTTCTCAAAAGGCTCATAAAATGGAAAATAATTCACCTTCCTGTGTCGATCGTGAAACAGATTCATCGATAAACAAATTTGATACATAAAATATTTGCACTCAACAGAAGAGTCGATAAAGTCGATGATTTGATTGTAATTGCGCTTGATTTTACTGGAAATAAAGAAGAAGAAAAGAAATTAATTGAATTGAAATCATCATAATGATTGAACAACATCACAGTAATTAATTGATCCTTTAGGATACTTCCGACTTCCAAGTAAAAAGAATATTGAAAGCCGAACATTCTTTTTATTAGTCATTATTTTTATGAAAACATACCTAAAAACAAAACTTCTCTTGTATCTATCGAAGGCAATGGAATTGCGAATTGCTGTAAGCCTTGCTGTTGAATGACAGTCTCTTTATTTCCACTCCATATGATGGGTGATATGGTTGCGACACAACGTATACGCAATACGCTATCCTCGAAATATTGTGAATTTATTCTCATGTTTAGCCCAATGGACGTGCTGATAAGGTGATGAGTGTGGTTAACGTCGGGGTAAATAATGATATATTTGGGATTTGTTATCTGTTGACGAGAGATAAAATAAAGTGGCGAAATGAGAAAGTGTCACACATGGAAAACAATTCAATGTCTATTTCGTATGGTCATCGTGTATGTAAGTTGTTTTTTGTTTTCACTTCTATTCATCTTTGTCAAATGCCAGTCGAAATATCTACATAGCATCTAATATGACTGACATAAAATGATTACATTTAATCGTCACAAATGACATATAGAGAATTTATTAGATCATCATGTTAATTTGTATTGATTTATCGTGAATTTCACCAAAAACTACTTTTTAGTGATGTTACATCGTAAACTGAATGATTTGTTTGTGATTTCAAAATCAGCTTGACTTTAAAATAATCAAAACAAATCTTTAAGTAATCAGTGAAATATTCACGAAAAAAAAGGTAAAGCAGCAATTTCCTTAAAATTACTTGCGACTTTAAATGTCAAATTTTATACTAAACACACCTGTTCACTTTAATTTATTTTCATTTTCCTGTGTGACTGAGGATGGAATTATTTTCTTATTCTTTCAAGCAGAAAGCTAAGATTTCTCCCACGTAATTCATCCTCCAATAAACAAGAAGAAAGAAATATATGAAGCCGATAAAAATGTTCTTTCTTCTTGTTCTCGCCTTTTTTCCCAAGAGATGAAATTTTTATATAAGCATCGAAATCAAGAAATTGATACAAAAATGTTACCATGGGAAAAGCTTTAAAGATTATTTTTATACTTTGGTGTGATACTCATCATAATTTCATGGTTTTTGATGTGTTAAAATTTATGTTTGGATTTAGAATTGATTGAAAATAGAAAATTACGATAACTTATTAATTACTTTTACTTGATATTGATGGATACATTTCTACATTTCTTCTGACGCTCGTTGTCATAAATTGTTGAAAATCAAACTGTCAACACGACAAAAGAAGGCAAAAGCAATTCATTAAAATAATGTGGATTTAAGTCCTTTCGTAGCTTTTTTATAGAGTGCGAAACAGAAGTGAAAAGCAAAACAAGTGGTTGTAGGAAGTTTCTTTTTCCTCCCAGTAATGCTCTGAAAATGTTTCCATGAGGGGGAGGATGAACAAGGCAACTTTTTTTCGTCTTTTCTCTGTCTCAGCTCATCAATTTTCATTATGATGGCAAAATATTTGTCGTTTCATTAGATGCTTACCGGATTATCGTTGATGAAAAATTGTAACTTCGAGGCTGGGTAGCTTCGCGCTGATGTGCAATTTAAATTCAATTTGTCACCCGATTGATACGCTTCTTGTTCTCCATGTATAAATGGTCCGTTATTAGGAAGATCTTTTGAGTGGGTGGGAAGAAGAATGTTTGCAAAACTCATGTTTATATTTAGAAACAAAATTGAATGTTAAAGTATTTTTTTACTTCTTATCGGATACTTACAAACTACTTGCATGTAACTCTCACTTTGAACTGAAGAGAATGATGGACCTTCAAGTGAGACTTCGCACTTGTAGATACCTGTTGTAATTTAAGTTTATTTAAAGTATTCAGAACAATGAGAACAACTTTGAAAAGTTTTACCTGAACTTTTGAGTGAAACAGTTCTCAAGAACACTTTATAGCTATTGCTCCTTTTATGCTGTGAATAAGAAGAGAAATTTTCAAATATATTTGAATTGTTTTCAGCCTTTATAATGAAATTAGAACCACTTACATCAACTTTTATCCCATCGAAACTGTAACTATTTTGTGGTGGGCTGGCTCGTGGAACAAACCGATAAAACTCTTCTCCATCTTTATACCACTTAACCGAATACAAAACTTCTGCTTCATTCTCGTCATTGTCGTAGTATAAATAATTGTTTCGTCTGTAATGTCTCTCGCTGTTAAAATTGGATCTACTATGGATGCTTCTATTATTCAATTCATACTGACACTCGAGAAGAGCGCTTTCACCACGGTAACGTACAAGTGGAACGACTAGCTTGGATAATCGCAAACTGTTCGTTGTTTCTATAAAAAATGTTAAGAATTTGACTTTCTTAATTTTATGTTTGAAATGTGATAAAAGAAAAAATTGCCTCAATGCACATTATTTATACCAAATTAAATATCACGTTTAATAGGTGTGGTTGATCATCACTCGACATAACAGACAGTTTCATTTCACAAGGACAAACATAACAACAAAATATCACAATTCACGTATTGCTAAATTTATTGGTGTCAATTGAACCTTTTCACTCATGTGTTCAACATAAATTTACATTTCATCGAATTTTGTTGCAACTTGCAAATATTTTTGTTGAAAATATTCATGAAAAATGTTAAAACTGTGACATAATTTAATTGCAGTTAAAATTCCATCGATTTGTTCTACTCATCGTTGTAAAACTTTTCTCTTTTTGTTTGCACACAAAGTTTCTGAAACTGCAGTTATAAAAGTACATTTAAATGTTAAAAGTGATAAAATTAGTAAATATTTATTCACCAGACACTGAAGTTAAAGTCACTGTAATTATGCAAATGATTTTCTTGTTGTGTTTTATTTAAATTTCAATTTACAAAATATGTCGAGAAGGACTCTTTAAAAAAAAGGAAAATGAAAAATAATAAAAGGTAAGCAGTAAAGAAACTAAAAATGTCGTAAGAGGATCATATGTTGTATACCTAACGACACATAAAAAAGGGAAGACCTTCATGCGAAGCACTTTTATAAGTCATATTAATAAAAATCACTGTCTCGTCGCATTAAAGGAGATTAAAACTGTCATGTTTAAGATATTTTTCCTAAAATATCTGAAGTAAATGGTGAATTAAATATTTCTGTTTGTGCACATTTGGATTTAATCTCGTGAAAACCTTTAAAGTTTCCATTCTTTTTTTTTTGAGTTTACCAATCTAATCCTTCTTACCTTTCTCAATGAAAACTAAAAGAATCCCAAATCTCAGAAGAAAATTCATTTTATTTATTTTTTTAATTTTTTTTCCACTTTACTGATTTAATTTAAGGACCGATATGAGAAAACTTGTTTTTTTACTAAACATAATCTTCTTTTCTGTTCTGATGTCAAGTAAATACTGAGAAGTTTTTGTTCTAGCATTAGACTAAATAAAAAAGTGTAAGGGAAAGTCCTGGAAAATTAACTTTCCAAACATTCTCATTTTTCTTACAACAACTTCTCGCGCTCACCGTAAAAACGTGTATGGTAAAAGAGAAGTGCAGCAATCCTTAATTCAACAATATACCTACTTTAGGTTGGAAAGTGAAAATTGGACTAATGCTATTCATATAACGTTTACATGTCAGATAGAGATATGAAATTTGACTGAACAATGTCATATTCGAAAAAATCATGTTTCACATTACATTTTATCGTGATACTTAATCAACCCAATTTATCACTATGACAGCCTACTCAAAAGCCGATTTATGAGACACTGATATGAAAATTATTTTGACTATTTAGATACTCGTGATGAAATTAGAAAATTTCACGAGATTCATTCTGAATAGCTGAATTTCGTTATTAATATCGATCAAAAGTTATACGATGCTCATTTGTAATGAAATATCGTTATGACTTCTATGATTTATAATACGACTAACATTGAATCAATGTTGAAGAGATGATGTGTCATTACAACATTCACTCAAAATAATTGTTTCGTTGCTATTTTTCCTTTCGAATAATTTTCTTTGATTTTTCTACTACAAAATAAAGAAAGAAGAAAGAAAATCTATTTATAAACAAACATTTAACTTTTTTTTCACGAATGCTAAATGTTTGAAAAAGAGTCTTTGAAAAGAAGTTTCAGTCTTATATTGTTTAAAATTTCCTTTCAACAGATAAAATGCGAAAAGATGTTAGTCGCCCTCATAAATGTTCATTGATGTGTTACTTACTAGACGATGATGGTAGTTTATCTTCTTTGAATGGAACGACCGAGTGAAATATCAAAAGATCACTTACAATCTTATCTAAAATTACAATTTTTCTTCTGAAATATAGAAAGGGTTTGTTGGCTTCGTCTATGACAGCAGATGATAAATTCATTGAAATAAATGAAACAGGGGAGAAATGTATTAAACGATTCTTCGCTTTGAAGAGACATTAATGGCTAAATCACTCTAGAAAGTCAACTGAAACTGTTTCAGCGCCAGGTTTGAGACTTTTGATTCATCCAATACAATTATTCTTCTTCCTTTGGAGAAAATATTAATGTAGTTTCTTTTTTATAAATAGCTTTTCATTCATTTTGACTTAAATTTATTACACCATGATACACTATGATAGCATAACAGAATATAAGCGATAAGTTGAGACCTGATGCCAGAGGCAAGTAATTTTTCATAGTCGAAAAATATGCCTTTTTAAATATGGCCATCGTATTTAATCACGGAATTTTAGCCAATATTTTGAAAGCTTTTCACGAGCCTTGTTGTGAACTATTTATTTACAAGGCTCATTTCGATAAATTTATTTTCCAAAGTAAGACAGCAAACTTTGTTTCTATAAGATTTATAGGAGGAAGAAATGAAATTGCAATAAAATTTCTATTTAAATAGCATAAAATAAATAAGACGTGATTTTAATTTCAAAGACATTGATAGTAGTTTAATCTAGTTGGATGCGACAATTTGAAGTGGCACGAATATTTAACTACCAACAAAGTTGGGATTTTAAATCAATTTTGAACTGAAAACTCACTCAGAATAAAAGATTTTCCTGTTTAAATAATTTTTTTGACAACTTATAGCAAAGTTAAAAGCTGAAATGTTTTAGAGAAAAACTTTAAGAGAAGATTGCTCTCGGGAAAAGCGAGAAAAAAGAACGAAATCAGACGTATTTACGTATCTGCTTACAAAATGTAGATTTCAGTTTTCCAACTCGAGAAATGAACAATGCAACATTGATCCCTTATTTACGTTTAAATCTCAAGACAACTGAAATGAAAGAAAAAGGGAAAATCCTTTTTGGTAATGCATTTTATATTGTCGTTTCCTTTTACAATGCTAGAAGTTGAAAAAGGAAAGAACATAGCGAAACTCGTTCCATTATCTTGACTCAAGTCTTGATTGATGTCGGAAAATAAGAAACTGTTAAAATATATCATACAAGTTGCATTTCGGTTTTGAATTTCCTTTTACATTCTCCTAAGATTGATTTTCAAAGTACATCAAAATATCGAAATCACGAAGGAAATCTGAGAATTTAGAAATCGGAGAGTGAAATGTATTTATTTCTATTACGAAATTTGTTTTAAACACTCAAAAGCTTTCTTACTTATCTCTCTAAGCTCGCTTCTCTTCAATCTTTTCGATTCAGTCCCTTGTTGAGCTTTCGTGTTTTTTGTACTTTCATAAAAAATACAAAAATATATTCAGTTTGTGAAGTTATATTTAGCAAATCTTGTGAATGAAAGACTTGAAATCTATATCTTTAAAGCAAGAAATACGCAACCACCGACACTTAAATCGTCAAAGTTATTTTCATATTTTATTATTAAATGCTATGGGTAAAAAGCATCGATAACGTCAAACTTCATTCTTTGGTTTAATGATTATTGAATCATATTTTGATGACATGAATTCATGCAGAAGCTGAGTTGTTGAAATCAGAGCTCGGCTTGACTTGATAGCTTTTATGGCTTGACTTGAAAAAATTTTATGACTTGACTTGCTCGCTTGGCTTGACTTGAAGGAAAACCCAAACGAGTCAAGTTCCTGGTAGGAATGAAAAATTTTCAATCTGGTTTTGGTAAATATCAAAACCAAATGCATAACATGAAAGATTCTTGGATCGAGTATTTCTTAACTCCCTCAATTTTACTTAATTTCATTTTTTATTTCTCTTCCTCACCTTTTTTTAATTCCCTTAAAAACGGTCCCATGTTAATTATTTTATTTCTATTTACTCAAGTGAATTTCATTATGAACTTCCAAATATCAATTTAATTAAACTAATTGGAAATTAAATTCCTTGCTTTCTCAACGTTATATAAGAAGCTTTAATTATTTTTATTCCTGTGAAAAAGAAAAGAAATTTAATCCATTTTATTAAATGTTAGAAGGCTTTAAAGTATTTGATGGTTTGTAAATTTCTAATTGTCTTTGTTTAAGACTGCGAAATAACTTGAGTTCCGAGTAATTACAAGATTTGTTTAACGTGAAACTTTCTATCATTAATGAAATAAAGAAAATCAAAACAAATACGAATATTCTGTCCGCCTTCTGTTATATTAATATAGGCTTTAATAACTAAGGAAATAAAGAACACAATAAAAGGCTAGATTGCCAGAGTAAGCTTTTTATTTCCCTGTGCTCTGCTTCACCAATAATTATGTTTTCACTCGATACATTCACCATAGAAAAAGAAACTCATAAAAAATTACCACCCTTTAAAGAGTTTCCTTGGTTATACACACGAATTTCCTATCGATTTTCGTTTCATTAGAAATATAATGTTTGCGTTATTTTATAGTCGTACTCAACCATTACCATTCATCCAGGGTCGTTAAAATAAGGAATTTCGAATGATCTAGTAAGTCGAGAAGTTTAACTTGAAGTATTTCAGTCAGGACCTGGAAATGTTTAACATCAAAATGGCAATTTGAAGCATTTGTCTACATAGAAATGGAAAAAAGAAATATTGAAAATGTTGACACATTTTGTCTGCGCTTTTCGAAAAAAAAGAAGCACAAAAATAACACGTTCGACATTATCCTTAGACGTCACATAGTTCATTTGTTTCTCATCCTATGCTTCCTTCCCCTCACTCACTCTGTTTTTCTTTCGTTTTCCTCCTTCACCTTTTTTTGGATTTTTTTTTTCGATTTTATTCAATTTCACTTCAGTTACTACTGTCAATCAACACCACACTTAAGGAAAAAAACCGTGCATAGAGAGGACTTGAACGAGGCTTTTTTCCTATTCATTCACTCAGTACAATTCGAAAGAAATGGGAAGGAAAAAGAGAAAAATTACACATCACGAAGATAGAGATGTTGACGAATTATTTATGCATAGCAGACTGTGTGGAACAAATTTACCGTGAAAAGCATATATTGACAGTCAATTTTTATTATTTTTTACTTTTTCTCTCTATTTTTTCCTTTTAAAGAAGAAGGAACATCGTGAAAATTCTCTAACGCCTCCTGCCGAAACATGACTATGAAATAGCGAAAGGATAATAAAAGTTTATGTTTTAGAAAACTTTTTTGAGGTTTCGAGAGCTTTTCAGCTTGTTTTTGAAACAACGATCGATGGTTTGCAACAGCTGGTTTCAATAAGGTTGCGACTCGTGATGCAATCAAATTTTGATGCCACACTCACCAGTTGAGTATGTTGTAAAGTTAAAACACAAAATTCCATTTCGTTTGATATTTCTTATTTTTAATAATTTATTCGTAAGTTTTTTAATTTACTTATATTTAAATAAATATTTACAATTTCTTTATTACAACAACATAAGGCATTTCCTTCATAAAATATTTTTTTTCTTAATTTAACTACATATTTTATTAATATTCATCAATTTAATTGATTTATGAAATTCTTTTGTGTTCTCTTTCTTTTGACTTTTAAAATTTATTTTACTTACTAAAAAAATGTTTTAAATATATTTATGATATGACTATACAAAGACTCCATAAGGGAAGAAGTTTAAATAAGTTTTGTGATATGAATTTGCATAATATGTTTGCTTTCACTGTATGATATTGTATTGTCACTGTTATTCCAATGATGCATGATGAAGCTATCGTTTTTCTTCTATTATTGAAAGCTACTCTACTTATTTCACAACGATATTCTACCGTAATTATCACCACGCCATTTTGAATAGTTTAGAGTTATTTTATACAATTGAATTTTGTTGATTTTCATCTAACAAAATGTTTTTGGAATTTAATAAAACAACCATTGTAATGGAGCTTAACACAGAAATCAGGGAAAAAGGAAAGCTTTGAAATAAATTTCCCGGAGTTATACGATCTGGTCTTTCATCGATAGCTAAACTATGATCGTGAAATCAGTAAATTAATTTTAATTAACTTAATAGCCTGAAAGTTTTATCTAGATAGAAAATCCAGTAAAAAGATATTTAATGAGTGAAAAACTCCTTCTTTCGTGTACATCGGTTTATGTACAAATTGGAATCATAATCATCCTGTTTGTTAAACAATTTTTATACAAAAGTCCTTAATTAGAAGCTCTCTGATGTTTCACTACACGCTAATTAAATGATCAAAACATCGACGATAAAGATTGCTATGAGAACAATTGCAATTGGATTTTTCAGACTTTCTGCATAGCTTCTGACTGTGAATGAAAATCGTTAATTACTTGAAGTGCTGAGAGAAAATCTTAAAGCTTAGAAAACTCACCAAGAAGCATCGCTTCACGATTATCCATTAAAGCAGGTCTTCTATGTAGAATACTTTCCCGTCCTGTTTGCCAAAGTGATGGAGATAAGCTAGCTATACAACGTACCCGCATTATGCCGTCGAAAAAATGTCGTCCATCTACAGGAATACTTAAACCTACTGATGTCGTTATTAGACCATTTATATGATGAATATCTCGATATTGTGTGAGATAATTAGAATCTGCAACCTGTAGAAGGGAGAAAAAAATTAATAAAAACTTTTCTAAGCTCTTGTTACATATTCAAGTTCTTTCCGCTATTTCAAATTCTTGAATCTTCATTTTCAATTTTCCAAGTCATTAAAAACGAAAACTTTAAAATTTTCCACTGTTCATAATTAAGCTCGTTGAATTGTTGTAAATTTAATATCGAGTAAAAGTTTCAGATATGCAAATTTTTAGTGCTTCGTTTTATTCCTTCCCACTGCATTTATGAATAAAGATAAATTATAATTGAAAAGTTTGCATCACATTGAGTGAAGGGGAGGATAGAGGAGAAAATTAATGTGAATCGAGGTTTTGTGGGAAGTTTTTTTTCACTTTCACAGATAAATATCTATAGATATATTTAAATTCTTATCTTATTCCATTTTTACTGACAGATTCATTATTCGTTTATGTAATCTGCTGTCTTCCGCTCGTTCTACTTTCAATCGTGAAATGCTTATAAAAATATTTATTTCGCCACTTGAGTAAAGACTCGAAAGACTCGAAAGAGACCAAGAAATCATTATTTTAATGCAAATATTTCAATTTAAAATTCTTTCCAAACCTCGTAATAACTTGCATAAATTGAAATATTGTGTGCGTATAATTCTTTTTGATAATAACTTCCTTTCGGGAAAATCTTATCTTATCATTAATTTGATTTAGTTGAGTACATCCTTCGTGGCATAAATAAACGGAAGGAGGTTGTTCCTCCATCCCCTTGCGCTTATTTTTCAGATCATCGCTCGAATTTTTCTTTTCTTTCACTGTGTGAAGTAAAAGCTAAAAATTAATATTTAATTTTACTTTTCCCGACATTTCCATACATTTTACGTTCCCTCTCCAGTCTTTCTTCAGAATACGCGATTCTTTCCTTCATACTTTTCCATGATTCATCCACTTTTATATTTTTCTTTGCCATACTCAAGTAGCGAAGAACATTAAATTCGCTTTAATTTAATTTATAGTCAGTCAAGTGATTTAAAACTTCCCTCGTCGGTAAAGTATGGAGTGAATAAAATCAAATGACCTGTAGCATTAGTGCGTCTTTAGGACTATTATGTTCGCTATCTTGAATCCATAAGGATAATTTATTGCTCCACATGAGGGTTATTGCTTCAATTCCTTAAACTGTAATTATCCTGGATATCAACTCAAGATATCTACTTTTCCTATCGTAAACATTTTTTGACAGATTAAAAAAAATCTCTCAGGGGTTAATGCTGCGTTCTTCAAGTGATTAAACTCAAATTTTCCTCCGAAACTTTTTCAAACATCGACTTTCCGGAAAGTTTAACGACTGAAAGTAAATAAATTAGAATCTCTTTTTCCCTAATTAAACACACCACACCGATATTCTTATTCCCTCTATCCTTAAGTATTCATCAGTACTGCTTGGAATTTATTTAATACCTGCTTTGTAATATTAGGAATTTATGCTCAGCAGTAAAGATATTATGATGTTTTATTATGTTGTGGATGAAATGGAGGTTTTATATTATTAAAATATTGTATTTACAGCTCAAGCTCATCGCTTTCAGGCTTTGGATTAGCATGCACGCTCATTCATTCATTTTTGTTTTCAGAGGAAGCTTTTCAGTAAATTTTCCAACGTTTTTGCCTCAAGTTTTACCCGAAAACTATCTTCCATTAATATACTGTTATTTCTATATCTGCCAGGAAGTAAACGAAGGAAAAAATATTCTAAGAAGATCTTGATTAAAAGACTTTGAAACGAAGGAAAGTTTGAGCTTGGGAGCCAACGAATAAAAACCCATAAAAAACAAAATATGTCTATGAGAAAATAATTTATTTGGAAACTTCTTTACTTTATTTCCACAGTGTTGTTTCATATGCCCTTCGCTCACCCGAAAATTGTATAGAAATTGCATGATTTCAGGTGATTAAATAATGAGACCATAATACACACAAAAGTTTTCGTTTTTCCTTTTTTCCGATGGTTTTTGTTTCGTTGAGGGCTAGTTTGGAATAAAAAAAAATATGGGTGAATCAAAACGTGGGAGTGAAACTCTTTTCAAACAACAACAAATACGAAAAAAAAAATCTTTAATCAAGAAAACTTATCTGATTATTTAGCATTTTCATTGTAATAAAAATCATTTTATGAGCATTTTCATTTCCCACACCACAATCTGATTGAAGTCTTTTTTCACACTGAACATAACAACATAAAATTATTCATTCAAAAAAATTATTTAATGTTGTTGAAGTTGTAATTTACCAGCTATAAACATTCCAAAGTTCTTGGAAAGCTAATTCACTAATTACAAGATAAAATGTTTCTAGCTTAGAAATTCGGTTCTTTTGTTTCAAAATGCCACCAACGAGAACAGAAATCACAGAAGAGAAAACAAAAAAAAAGTAAATTCTCCGCACCCTACAACCTCGAGAGAAGTCGTAAAAAAGCAATACTGCAAGACAAATTTAAGGAAACCGCGAATGTAAAATCTTAAGGAGCGAGATCTGAAAAGATATTTTATTGTGCCGCCTTCCCTTCTTTTCCGTTCCCATTTTGTCTTGTACGCATATTTGTCTTGAATTTTACACAATAATAAACCATAAATTACGTTTGCTTTTCCCAAATGAGAATACCACCGTCGCGCTAACCGTGAAGTTCGCCTTTCTTTTTGTTGCTGAAACTTTTGTGGGTGGAATGCTTTTGCTTTTTACGTGACAAGAAGAACGAATTCGTACCGTTTCCGTTTTCTTTTTCGCAGCTGGAGGTATAAATAACCAGGAAGATACAAAGTTAAAAAAATAAAACTTTACTCATTACCATTAGACATATCTCTAAGAATCGAATTGAATGGAGATAACGTCCAATATTATTGCAGATAAAAGCCAGAACAGAGACATAAAAGGAATTAAAATTATTTCTGTATTTGCTAGCTTTAAAATCTGCACATTTTTCGATACATATTTATTCTCCATTAAACTCTGAAATATCTTAATTGATTTCAATAAATCGACCATTTGATTTACATTAAAAACATCATCAATGTTGGTTCATGCTTCGTATCTTCGAAACCAAATTGACCGCTATTTTTTGTTCATTCGCACATCGAAAGAGGATTTCGAGATTTTATCATGACATTAAAAATGTAATAAACCAATAGCGGAGAAAATCAATTTTCTCGTTTGGCAAATTTATGCAGGTCAGCTATTTACATATTACGGTCCCCGACGAATCACTGTGGGCCGAACTTTTTCTCTGCTGTTTTAGCTGTCGTTTTAATTTGAATTTAATGAGTGACGGTCGGGTGTATTGTGTGTCGGCTTTTAACATTTCTTTATGGCTTCGTTCTGATAAGGTTATCATTTCAGCCCGATCTGCTTTTATTCGTTTCCAATAATCCTCCTAACACTTCAAGTGGAGAATATTTAGAACGATGGAAATTAAGTTTCCTTGAATGAAAAATGATTAATGGCAAATAAAAGAAAAAAGAAAATTACAATGCGACATAGTTTTCCTTTTCAGTTTTTCCACGTTATTCAGCTGAATATTTGAGCACAATTTATGATTTATGAAACTTTCTTAAATGAATCTCAATTTCAATAACTTAAAATCTTTCATTTCCTTTGAAATTCTTGGAAATTAAAGTCCAGTGATATTGCATTAAAATGCTCCAAGACTTGTGAATGTCTGAAGTGACAGTCGTCTTGTCAACTCTTATTATTTTAAAAAAGATATAAAACGTGACGTAATTTTTTCTTATTCTGGCAGCTGACAGCCACACCAGTTAAAAATTTATTTCAGTGGTGTATTCATAATGCAAACCATCATGAAGACCGAACAATCACAATTAGTTAACAAGGCATATAAAAGATGTCAGATGATTTGATACTTGAACTCAATCTAAACTTCTTTCATACAAATTGAACAGTCTTCGGGTTTGCTGTCATAAATATTTCTACTTACTTGTTCATCGTTAATGTACCAAGTTAGAATAGATTTTGGCTGAGATTTTCCGGACGTACAGTTAAGACTCAGGATATCTCCAATTTGATATTGCTTCTCTTCCCCATTGATCACTGGACCTGATGTTGGAAAATCTGTTGGGATGAAAAAGGAGAAAATGTAAATGATGAAAATGATTTTCATTTACCTGTTGAACGAATAAGAACAGAAAAAAATCATGGAAACCTAAATAAGTGTAAAAGTGGATCTAATAACATCAAGCTTGAAAAGATGGAATGAAGCAACTTGAAGCAAGTTGCAATTAAAAACTTTTTCGTTTAAACAGATCGAAAAAAAGAAGTTTTTCGAATAAGGTTTTTGCTTATCTCCAGAGTTTTCACTCGTGAGGAAAACTCGAATCAAACGAGTTACATTTTCATGCTGCTTCCCTGTCGTTTTATTTACTTGTGAAAAAATTATTTGCGTAAATTTCCTTGATGAGTTTCTTTAAATGGTGAAAAAAAAACAAAAACTTGTAGAGCCGACTTGAAAACTTTAATAGCTTTTTCCATCTTCTTTTTTTTATCAGTTAGACGTTACATGCACAATCAACACAGTCATTTCACCATTCATAATGAGGTTTTAATTTTATTAAAATAATATTTTCATAGGCTGACCAAGAAAGAAAAAAGATTCATTTTGAAAGCATCTTGATGGAAAATTATTGTTTTCTCTTCCAATTCTTATCGGCAACGCAATTTTTCCGTTCTGTTTCTTCAACTCTCATAAATTTTAATTTGCATGTGACCATTCCGTTTTTTTGTACATAAAATTTTATTAAAATTCAATTAGAACAGCGCTAATTTATGCGAAACATTTCTGCTCTTCCCCAAAGAAAATCTTTTCAATGCTTTAATTGAGTTATGAACGGAAGAAAAGTTTTTGAATTTCTGCTGCAAGTATTCTTTTACGGTTAATGGCACAAGGCATGAGGCCCAGGGATGCGAACGTAGTGGGTGGAAGAATAATACGAACAACCTGTACAACAGCAACAATTTCATTTAACGACGAGTATTGTTGTTTCCTGTTGAGTCATGCGGGACCAATTTGGAAACATTTTTCTTTTTTTTGCCATTGTTTTTTCGTCGTCTATTCTACTTCATTTCTTCAGCCGAACATAAACTTTAAGGATGAACAAATTTTCGTTGGTCTCATTTACTTGATTAATGTTTCTTTTTCTTTCATGTCACGTGAATGAAGTTGTGTCTGGATAATTCTTGTAAAATGAAACAATTACACGCCTTTTGCATGACAATGTGCGATGACGTTTTCGAAAGTCAGCGACTTTGTTTGTTACGAACAAATATAACGTGAGAGAAAAATCATAAAGCCACATTTACCAACTTATTCACCTAACAAAAAGATACTTTCCAAACTTTATTCCGGACTTGAAAGAAATTCGAATAAATTAATTGAAAGTTATTCCACAACAAGTCGTTTTCTTCCAAAATAAACAGGAATAGTTTAATTTTATTTCATGAGTTGAGAGGGTGAACCATTATTCTAAATTTTCATTGGAAATAAGTCAATTCAATACGCAAACAACACAGCATAAAGTAAATTGAAACACCAAATACATTAACCGACACCCAGCGAAACAAAAGAACAAAGCAAAATTTCTATCGACAAAGCAAGATGTTAAAGACTTTCATTTTCAATTGAGTTGTTTCAGGAAGTGACTTGCAAGTTTTTTCTTTCCATTCTTTGCTTCTCAGTCCATGCATACATGTATTTGATGTTTCTTTATGTTGTACTTTGTAGTATAAAGCGTGAATGGCAGGATTTATTGAAAGGATGAATGAAAAGAATGAAATTGTGTTTGGTATTAAACCGAACATTGATTCCTGCTTTTGCAAATGTTTAAGGTGCGATGACAAATGTTCTTGTATTAAATTCCAATGTGAAATGGCAAGATGTAGAGTTTTGTAAAATAAGTTTTAAGTCGAGTTATTACACTTAAGCTGACAGTGAGATTTATTTAACCAACCTAGTCTGTTGTGGTTATCGTTACTCTTAATAAGATTTTTACCTTTTTCTTACTCAGATCTTTGCGATGTGAATTTATTTATCTGTTTATGCGAAAGCTTTAAAGAGATTTTGAGGAGATTGATACTTAAAACTCCCTTGAAGTAATAAAATGTGTCCCTTCTGTGTTGACATTTTTTCTTCTTCTCAACAACAGCATAAGAAAGAAAGAAACAAGTGATGGAAGAAACTTTAACAATCTAAATCTTTGCAACATTCGTATTCCATATACTTGAAACATTAAAAACTACTCCGCCCTCTCGGTTACAAACATGAATTGTAAGTATGCTTCATGCTAGGTTCTCGCCTAACTTCTTTAAAGGTTTCAGTCAATAGCGTAATTCAAACTCTTAAGAGTTTATTCATTTCATTTCAACAAAGTGCAAATGTGAATGCATTTTATGAGTGCTTTTTGCTGTTAAAATGGATCTGAAAAAACGAGCAATGAATAGAAAAAGTATGAACGCTTTAATGAGTTGCTTCTTTCCATTTTGTCAAAAGGAACTGAAAAATGTTTTGTTGTGTTTTTTTGTTTTAATTAACTACAAAAAAACATTAAAATGAAATTAGAAACAAAAGAAGAGATTAATTATAAGCTCTTCACTTACATACAACTTCCAGTTTGCCTTCCCCTTGCACTGTTTTGAAGTCTGGCTCTTCTGCTGAGATCTCACAACGATAAATCCCTGTTGACTTCAATGTCACGCCTTTCAGGTAGACTTTTTTACTGTTCGATGCCTGATGCTGAGTAAGAGAAATAAAAAAATGTCTTTTAATATTGTTGAAAATCTGCTGCTTTAATGATCGTTAAAAAATTTATTTGAGTATGATAAAGGAAAAGAAATGAAGAAATGTTAATCATGCTTTCCACATAATCATTTTCTAGGATAATAAAATTACTGAATTTTTTTTTATTCGAAGTCATAAAGAACGGGTTTGCATGAAAATTCCGATTCTGTTAATATTTATTGTGATTTATTGATTTTTGAGAACTTTTTTCATAAGGTTATGAAAATTCCTCGATTTTATAATGATTTTTCCTTTCTAGGGAAAATACCAAAGCATGTTGCAAAAAAATATAAAAAATAAAAATCTCAACAATTCAACCGAATCCCGAATTATTTACTGCAATGAAATTTCAAAGCTTTATTGAAAATAGCTTTTCCAATCTCAATAAACAGTGTTCGAAGGATTTATAGAGCCCGGATAGCTATAGGCATGAAGACGAAAAAAGAATGAAGGAATCATTCTGCAAATGCTTCAGCAAGTCTCACAGAAGAAGAAAATGTTAACAGTCGCTTGCGTTTCCCTCCGTTAAGTATCTCCTGACGACGACAAAATAAATATGTAAATTTACTTTTATTGAATTTAAATTGCGTTATCACATCGCAAGAAAGAAAGAGAAAAGAATAAAAAAATTTGAATATCAACATCGAAGTTTCTATCGTGACAAAGTGGCAGGGATCAACATTCAATTAGCAAATATTTCACAATCGCATTTGCTATGTTTACGCGCTTCACTGCCGTCTAAGGTGTAACATCATAAATCCTCCCACTCAAAAGAAGAAATGAAAATTTGTTCGCGATTTTATGCAATTTGTGATATAATAAAACGAAGCAAGCGAGATGTAGACGTGAACAAAAGCATGAGGGAAACTTCATGATTTTATTCTTGCTTGCTTGTTTTCTTTCTTCTCTTTTGAGCTTTTATTATTCCAGCCGTGGAATTGCTTTGCAAATGAGGGATGACAGCCCCTCTCTATAAAAATTTATCTTATTTCTCTTGCATCGAGCCGCCCTCTTCTCTTACTCCCCAGTAATTTGTTAAATGTTTGTGTGTGTATGTGATGTGAGTTGCTTCCTTCTTTAACATTCCAAAATGTGATTATGTTTCCAAGGAAGCAAATTGAGTATAAAATTGTTATGTATAGACGGCTTTAACGCTTTCAAGTAATGTAAATTTTATTAACAGAGTTTGCTTGATGTTGTACCGTTTTAGGCTTCTCGTTTTTCTATTCTCTTTTGCATATTTACGAGTATGAGACTTTCCTTTAAACCTGATAGCAGTGTGAAAGCTAAAAAAAAATCGACAATAGGATATCTGCTTTCTGTTTTCTTGTTTTATTATAATTTTTTTCTTGCGATGTTTTTAAGGAAAATTATCCCATTTCCTCACGGCTGACAGACGCAAGAGAGAAGAGGGACAGAAAGATAAATTTTCGAATATAAATTTTAATTAGCAACAAAAAAGAAATGCCGGAAGCATTAAAGGATAAAAAGAACTTTAAACACAACGATGCTTAAATCGTACGACGAAAGGAACAAAAAAAAACGAGAAGACACAAGTTTCACTGTCTCATTAAGATTATAAGAAAGAGAAATGTATTATTTTTTTTCTTTAAAAGTCTACTTAAGCTCTATGTGTATAGAGTGCAGTAGAAAGCGTGAGCAAAGAGAAGTATAAAAATACATTTATTATGATGATTAAGATATTCATTTCAACAAATCATGGGGCATGAGAAACATTAAATAGAATGAGGAAAAAGCAACGAAAAACTTTCTCCTACTGCTTTCCATAATTTTTATTTAAACACAAAGTTTAGTTTTGCTATTGAGGGTGGATGATGATGAAAAC
Organism: Clunio marinus; assembly: GCA_900005825.1. Lineage (NCBI taxonomy): Eukaryota > Metazoa > Arthropoda > Insecta > Diptera > Chironomidae > Clunio > Clunio marinus. The sequence goes on from CVRI01000010.1 coordinate 121,590, forward strand.
ATATTGCCAAGAGCTTTAGCTGATATATTAGAATAAACTCATGAGAAAGATTTAATACTTACATCAACTTTAATCCCTGCCACTGTTGGTAAATAAATTCATGTTGGAATGTGAAAATAGAAAAATAAGATATTTAAGATAAATTATTTATATTATCTACAGCTACGTGAATTATTTAAATTTTCACACGTGGCTTTTCCTTCTTGCTTTCAGACATTCATTTTAAGTATTTATAATTAAAATTTCTTTGGAATTCTTTTACGAAAATTTGTTGTCGAGGCATCTTTAAAGCATTTAAATATTTGACTTATTTTCATGCTTGAAAAACAATTGTATTGAAATTAGTCAATTAACATGTTGATTATCAGGTAATAAATATATTTAGACGCCAGATGATGTTTCTATCATCTGATAACAAACCTTTGTAGCTGTTTTGTGGAGGCTTTGCTTTTGGAACAAATCGATAAAACTCTTCCCCATCCTTGTACCATTTGACTGAGTAAAGTGTCTCAACTTCATCATCTCTATCATGATAATTGAAATTCGAATTTTCTATCTCGTCGTCAGAATCTCGTTTGCCATTAAGTTGATAGTCGCATTCGAGAATTGCTGTTTCTCCCCGGAATTTGTATTGCGGTATAATGATTTTTTGCAACGTCAGGCCAAGCACAGCTGCAAGTAAACAAGCATTTCAAAAACGAATTACTTCAAAATTCTGATGAGGTAATTTATTTTTTTCGGCAACATGGAAAATGTTTACAACTATAAAGTTGAATTAAAAATCTCTAAAACCCATAAAGAGATAAAAAAACGAATCTGGATTGCATTTTTCATCATAACGTCGTTATTTTTATCAATTTTCCATCTATTGAAATTTTAAGCGAATACATTTAGCCTTTATTTCCTCAACTGGGAATAATAAAAGCATATGCGGTACGTTTAGAATAAAAAATAATGTAAACAATTCAATGGGTTTTAATGTTTAACAAATTTCCCCAGCGGTAAAGAAATCAAAAATAAATTTAAATCTTGTGAAAGCCGGAAATTGTTTCATTCATAAGAAAGGTTTGTCGGAACCTTTGTTTTATTTACAAGCAGACGTGACAAGTAAAAAAGTAAGAAAATATTTCAGTAAACATTTCGAGAGCTTAGATTTACGACATCGAGCTGTCCTCAATTTATCTTCTTCGAAAGTTGCGGTAGATAAATATTTATTTATCTTCATTTGTTTTTATTTCCAGCTTGTAATCAGCTACGCGCAATTCTTGCTGCCTGATAGCGAAAATGAATTTGTGATTTGATTCCTAATGATAAATCTTCCTTATAATATTCGATACTATCGGTGTGGGATTTTAATCAAGTTTCTTTTAATCACCTGATAAGATATTTCGATTTGAAATTTTTTTTTTTCACGGTCGTAATAATTTTTTGATGGATTTTAACGCTCTTCGATCGAAATTACTTTTTAGTTGATTTTCTAAATTGTTTCGAAACAGTTAACATTTTTACTTCCCGGTTAATTTACAATGTCAACAGCTCACGTTCAATCTCCAATCGCTTTACAATTACGAGATTGTGAGTTTGAAGATGATGCCACTCCACTTGAATATGTTGGCCATTGGGATAAAGTGGGAGGATGTGCTGAAATAATTAATACCGGATCATCTGCTATGATAACATTTCCGAATCGTAACAAGAAGCCATACATCATCGGGGGACCATTGAAGCAGAAATTTATATTCGAGCAAATTCATTTTCATTGGGTAAAAGTTTTTTTTTCTCTTCTCAGGCGAATTATTTTTTAACGACATTTTCGTGTTGTTTTTCTTTGTTCTTCATCTCGTTTTTAGGGTGATTGCAATGACTTCGGTTGTGAACATTTACTGGACGGAAACACTTACAGCATGGAAGGTCATTTGGTTCATTATAATTCCAAGTACAAAAACTTTCAGGAAGCAGTTGATAAGCCGGATGGCTTAGCTGTGACAGGTTTTTTCTTTCAAGCAGCTGGAGAAAAAGACTGTGTTGAGTTCAGGAAAATTTCTGATGCTGTTGAGCGTGTTGAAAAGACTAATTCAAAAGCTCGCGTTACTTCAGACTGCTTATCGTTTTTAAAGCTTCAAGAATTGAACAAACATTACTATAGGTATGTAACCTCGTCACATGTTCACCTCTCACGTATCTCAAGTCGCAAGCAAACAAACATTTACGTAATCAATTTTTCAGTTATCGTGGATCCTTAACAACACCGCCATATTTTGCATCCGTTCAATGGATCGTTTATCGTACACCGATTTACGTCTCGGAGAAACAAATTGCAGCGTTTCGATCGCTTCGTTCTCAAGACGGAGGAAAGTGCATAGTTAACAACTATCGTGATATACAGCAGCCCGTGAACAACCCGAAAATTATCTTTACTCGAAACGTTCTTAAATCGAAATTGTAAAGATTTTTATGTTATTCAGACAGCGATGATGCTGCTGCTTTTTTTTATATGTTACAATAAAACGGAAAGATTTTTCTTGCGATTGTTGGGAGGATTTCGACGAGAACGATGCTTGAGAGTTTCATGCTTAATAATGGAATGACTGTATGCTGCTAGTATGTGCCACTTTGAACTCACACTTTTTTAAATAAAGGAATGTTGGATGCCATGAGGGTTAAAAGGCTTTAGATTTCTCAATTGATTAGAGTGAAATACTTTTTCTATTCATTTCTATAACAGTGAAATTAGTTTTCTTTGCTTTCCATTCAAATGTAGCTAATGTGAATGTAAATTATACAGAAAGCTGATAAAATAACATTAATTGAAGGCTGATTCATTTGAATAAATTGAATGTAAGACGTTGTTATATAGACATTAAGGTAGCACCACAATACAGCAACATTTTTAAATAAGCAACCCCAAAATGTTATAAATGTTTAATGAAACAACATAAACTTTTTTTATAATGAATTCTTACAAGTCAAGCGTTAAAAAAAAACCTTCTTATTTGAGATCCAATTCTTATTTTCCCATTTTAATTTGAATCGCACGAAAACTTCCTACCAGATCTTTTGTTTCAGTGAAGGTTTTGTTATTTCTTCCTCGTTGTTTATATTCCCAGTAAAATATGAACGTTTTTTACGACTTTAATTTTTAATGAAATGCAACAGCAAGGAAAGAAATAAGAACGAAATCCAACGCGACTACACCGAGATTTATAAGATCGTACAAGAATTTTTATTAAAATTACAATAAATTTTTATGCACGCTTCAGCACTGTTCAGACGCTTAAGCTTTTACTTTGCTCTCGTTCAGTGCAATGAGAATGAATGTTCTTATTCTTAATGAAATTGTAAGTAATACGACTAAAAGAAAAAAGAAAAGAAGAAGAAATAAAACGAGAAGTAGGATTTAAAACTTAAAAAGAAAAGTGTACAATATGCTCCGCTGAGAGAATAACAATGAAAACTAAGAAGTTTCCAAAAGGAGGGAAAAAGAAGAAAAATGAAATAAAAAGAAACTTCCAATGCTATAGGGACGCGCTCTTGCAAATTTCATAAAATATACATAAATGTAAAACGACAGTCGTTCGTGCTTTGAATATTTGCACAAGAATAAAAATGCTCAGTCAGAAGAGGCAGAATGCTTTGCAGAAACTGCAATTGCTGTTTGTTTCGTCTTCGTTCAATAAGTATGAATATTACTCGATCGATTTCCAATTTCAATTGTGAAAAGCGACAACGATAAAAGCATTTTTATAACAACGCTTTCTTTATTGTCAGCATTAACCTTTGATGTTGAAGGATGAAAAATTATAATTTCTGATTAATTATGAAATATTTAGAATAATTATTCACTCGCACAAAACAACAAACAATTTCATTATCAACTGTGTTTGATTTGATTTCTAAATCACTTAAAATGTATTCAAGGAAATGTCTATGCTTGAAGCTACAATTAAAATTCGAGTATCTAAGCGCACATATTTTCATTTATCAGAATGACATTACATCAAATCTGGTATCTGAAAGTTTAGATATTCATGAATAATCGACAATAAATAAACATTTAACAATCCAGAGAAAAAACATTTTGAATCATTATCAAGCTAGTAACAATTAGGAGCTATTTTAATGAATAATTTATGTATCGCGATGTTTAATGAGCTGCAAATGAATATTTGTAATGAAAACATCTACACCCACGCGTAAAATGAACAATAGATAATGAACATGTTATCAATCACTGCACTCCATTTTCATCAAAATATACAAAAAAAAATTGTCAAAAGCAATGAAAACAAATTAATAAAGAGACTTAAGTATAGCAATAGCTTGAATGCTGTTGTACTCATTCGAGAAAAGCGATTATTTCGAAACACGAGAAGATTATGATGAAGTAATTATTCGCATGATTAAGCTCTCAACTGAATGTAAATATTTTGAATACAAATATTTTTTATTTCACAATAGCTTAAACTATCGCACAAAAATTCAGAATTTAACATGAATTACCGAAGTGAGTGTTAAAAAAATTAAAAATGCAGCTTCAACTCTTTATCAGACTGTGGAAATTAATGTAGCGAGCTGAATAATTAATTGAAATGGAATATTTTAGTAGTGAGACTAATGACGGAATAAAATGATTCCATTTCGATATCGTGAATTAAATTATTGGATTAAAACAATCTGTTTGGATATCCTCAACATATTCAACGCATAAAAACATTCACAACCTTTAACACAAAACTTTTGATTGACTCGAACTTAAAATCATGAAGAGAATGATTGAAAAATGAGAATCAAAAGAAGACCTTGAAGGTTTCTTGATTCCATTTCTCTTTTCTTTTCTCAACTTTTCTATTTTCCCATAAACGAAAAATGAAAAACAAATGATCATGATAAATGTTATTTCATTTTTCTTTCATCCTATATTCAAAGCTTCAGTAGCAGATAAATTTTCTCTTGTATTCTTTCAGCCTCAGAGAAGAAATGAAGAAGGAAAGGAGAGAAAGGTAATTTAAAGAAAGGATTTCGCTTTTCCTTTGAATCTTGTGATTCACAAGCATTTTTCAGAGCTTCTGTATGTCAAGCATTTGTTATCCTGACGAACAGCAAAACATTACATAACCGAAGCTTCGAAACTAACGGCCAATAATGAAGTTCATTAATTTTCCTAAATGGGATAATACATGTTGGCCCCAAAGAGGTTAAAACACTAAACTAATTTCGGCACACGGGGCCAACGATACACACAAACGACGGTTTAGGATAATTTGACCCTCATTGACTTAAACGTAACTGATTTCATGCCCGACCTGAGGGGAAACGAAATGTGGAAGAGAAAGTCGATCCACGTTAACACTCACCTTGACAAAACGTAATTAAAATAATGGTGGAAAGGAAACCCTTAGTTTTTGCCATTATGTTGTTACTCTAATTATTTTCTTGAACTCTCTTGAGTCGATGTTCACCTTCCCTTTCTGGCCTTTATAAGTACTATCGTCGTACGTCTTAAATGTTCTTCTCGCTCTTTTCTCCTTCTTTTTTACAGCTTTTTATAAAACAAGCACATTTTTCTCTAGGTAGGCTTCGAAGTTGAGTCGAGGCTTGAAATATGATATATTAAAGTACATTTAAGTTTTTTAGCACTTTTCCTACGAAGCAACTTTCGAGGCAGTTCATGATGGATTCGCTTAAAGCTTTCCTTGTCGTGCACTGTTTTCCTTCACATATGTTCTGTTGCTGTATGTCTCAATCAATGAAATTTTCACATGGTCGACTAGTCAAACACTTGTAATCTGATATTTTATAACATTGGTGCACCAAGCTGTTTACTGTGGCTGAGAAATTAAAGAGAAATCGAAATTCGATATTTTAATCTCGTTTTAATTGCGAAAACATTTTCTAAACATAGAACATTTTTTATATCTATTGATTTTTGGTTTGTTTCTTTTTGCTTTCACATTTAGTTCACTACACAACGGAATTTGATTTAAATTCTCTCTTTCTCTTCATTCATCCTTTTGTTTCGCTTGACGTTCATTTATTTATGTGATTTGTCGAAGAACGAATGAATCGGAAATGTAAAACCTCGTAAAATTCTAGACAAAACCAAAACAGATGCAAGCTTTTAATTAAGGAATCATCGAGGGACGTTTGAAATTAAATTCTGTGAAATTTTCAACATTCAAAAAGATTCAATAAATATATCCGTGGTCGACACGATCAATTGTGTAGCGCTGACACATAAGGCGACACCTGAGGCTCTTAAAACGTATTATTTATTCCCATAGAATGTTAGCCTTACGTTCACTGTACCGGTGCTTTATGAAATTATAAGTTACCTTGACAACATTTTATTCCTACACATTACGTGGGTGCTTTGCTTGCTTAACTGTTCCTGTTCATATGTAAGTAGTTTCGGAAAATATTTGAAGGCAATGTTGATATAAAAGGAAGGTAAGGAATAAATATATTCTTCAGTTTTTTATGCAAAGTCAACATAAAATATTTACAGTTGAAACTTTTCTTTTCAATGCTTCATTTCTCTCGAAATATTTTTTTTCGACTTTCTTTGCCTCAGTGATGAGCATGAAGGAGAGAAATGGAAAATAAAATTAATGTTTCTCATGATATTTGTTTTTCTAATCGTATTAGAATGGAAATTTTTCTTCTACTATAAGTTATTTGCTGGACGATCCCAATCTGAGTTGAATTTAAATTTCTCTTTTTTATTTTTGGTAACGTTTCGATTGGTTTTACTTTGCTGCGTGTGCGTAAAAAAAGATTCAAACTTTTTCACGTAATTTGCAATGTCATCAAAAAGAGAAATCAAAGAAAAGGGATTTTGAAAATTTAATTAAGCATATAATGATTTACGGAAGTCATTTAGGCATTTTTATTTCGCAAATTTATAAACATAAAAAATATGTTGGAAGGGTTTTGATGTTTTGCAAAGTGTTTGAAATTTGTAAATATTTCGTGGGAGTTTTTCTTGAAATCTAATTTTTAACTTCATCAAAATGTTCATTAAAATTTTTATTAAAACAAGTGATTTAACATTCATTGCAGGGTATTTATTTTTAAAAATATCCTTAAAATAATACACGAAGTAAATCTCATAAAAAGGATAAAATCTCTGAATACATCTAGATATAAATAAAATATATGAATAAATATGTATCTTTGACGAACCAGAAAAAGATGTGAAAAGAAAAGAAAATTCTTTCGTTTCAATGTCAAATCATTGTTGTTATTTAAGGCGGAAAGGTATTGAAGGAGTGAACAGTAAGGGGGAAGATTACGAAAGCATAAGACGACAAGTTAGTCAACATTGTGAATTTTGAAGATTGAATGAGAAAATTGAAACATCAAACCTTTTCTTCTCTCACATTATCGACATGAAAAAGGTGCTTTTATGTCTCTAATTCTTCATGAGATGTTCTTCGAAAATCTCTGAAGCTCACAGATAAATTTAATCTGAAGAGAATTGAAGGTGCGCTTAAACTTTTCTACTTATTTAGGTCAGTTACCTAGTGTTCTTTTTTTTTCCAAGTTGTTATGTATGTTGAGGGAATGATACGTCGATTGAATTTCAGAAAATTCCGATATCTAGTTTGTTGTATTTTAAAATTCATTATATAAACACTGAACGAAAGCACTCGAAACTTTCCCAGACACTTAAAAAAAATAGAAACGAAAGAAGGGCGAAATGTTTCATGCACAAATGGCAAAAAGGTTCCATTTTCGGTATAATTTTGCTTGCTTCTTTGACACTAAAGTATCATAAATAGTATTTATTCGGCATTTTAACCTGAATAACGCCAGCATGCCAAACAAACAAAAAACGATGAAGAAAAAATGAAAAAAATGCTGATTCCCTTTTGTGGGGAAACAGAATTTCTAATATTTTTTGTGAATTATGTGGAATCTGCATTTTTTCATATTTTCTTTCCCTTCGTGTTTTTTTATCTGAGTCTATTAGGCACAGTAGCAAAGCGTTATTGTATTATCAAAGGAAGAGAAAGAGAGAAGTAAACGTAGGCTAAGTTATAAGTTATCGGTAAATTATTCATGAGTTTAGGAGTTACTACGAGATCATTAGAAGTGAATTTAATGATGACTGTTATTCGAAGCGCACATTAATGTTATTACTTTTTAACGAAGATAATTATCCAAAAGTCTGGTAGATATTTATGATAAAACTTGAAATCCAACTTCGTCCTTGAATATTGTCTGGAACAGTTTTAAATAATTTATTTGTCATTTACATTTTTAAGTACACGGGTGTGCAAATAATTCCTTATCAAGAGGCTTGGCCTTATACGAACGACACTTTTTTGCACGTAATCACAAAATAACTTTGTTCACTTCTTCCTATCATTCATGAATATTTTCTTGCTTTTCACTCTATTTGAACTTCACGTCAAAAATCAAAGCAATCGCGAATTTGAAAGAAGTCAGATCGAAGAATAATCGACTGGCTTTTCTAAAGGTTAGTACATGACTGGAACAAGAGAAAACCTGCCGATTGAATTATAAAGAAACGAAACGAACTGAATTGAGAGTGGATCGAGAATAAAAAAGTTTTCCTTTCAATAACCGATGCATGAAATGTTTCCTTAAACTCTCTTCAACTTGGAAAATTTCTCAACACTCTCGCATTTTCCATGAACTTCTCATTGTTGGAAAATGTGAGAAGAGCTTCCAATAAAATGCGAGAGTGAAAGCTTTACATTATGCATGGTAAAACAATTGCACTTGAAATAAATTATTAACAAACAGAAGAAAAGTCGAAAAACCATTTTCATCGTATCTTGATCTCACTTGTGCTCTTCTTGCAGATGGATAAGAGATTTCAAGTTTCATGTCTCTCTGTACTTATTTCCATTTCACTTCTGAGAAAAGCATCAAGATTTCAATAAGATTTTTCACTCCGATAACAAGAATCAGCGATATTGAAGCAGACACTTGCATATTATAAAATTTTTACTATTTATTTCCACAACCATAAATAATTTTTTTTTCTCTTAAGTTTACGGAAACTTTTTCCAACTAAAGATGAAAAATTATGTTTACTTTAAAAGTTTTCCTTTCCACCATTTGCTTTTGCAATTCAATCTTTAAGTAGTTTCTCAAAGAATATCAATGAGGCAAATATTTTCTTCCCAATTATTACTTTTACCTGTTCGCGATTGCCAGCGATTCCGAATCATTATGCTATTGCTATGGCTTCATCTGTTTGTAATAATAATAAAATGAATTATTCTTGCACCCTTAACATTCTCCACTTGCTCTCTGTGTTCGCTTATTTGTGTTCTTTACGATCACTCTCATGCTGTTATCAAAAAAAATATTAGAAAGAAAGACGCAGCTGAGCTCTGCTTCGAACAGTGAATTCAATAAAGTGTAGAAAATTATTGAGGTTCACTTAATAATTTCAGCAGAGATAATGATGTTTCATAAAATAATTCCACCCACGATAGCTTCATATTAGTAGTGCTTTCAATGAACATACAGTGAAACGTACGCGGTAATATTTCATTTACAGTTTTTTGGTGAACATCATAGCAAATATTCCACATACATTGGATGTTTTACGAAGGCAAAAAAGGAAAAGTTTTGCCTTAAGCAAAGCGAAAAATGGAAACAACCGTTGATGATGATGAGAAAACAAAGATTCGCTGTTATCAACAGAAGAAAGCGAGATTTTTTGTTAGTCAGATAAATTATTTTCATATCGCGTATCTTCGCGTGTACGTTCATGTCATTCTTATCCATTATTTAAACGCTTTGAGTTTACGTATCTGTATTATGAGCTTTACAAGAGCCATTAGATCTTTCTCTTTGGTGCCCTTAGAGTATAATTTATAAGGAATATTTATGATAATGCTAAAGTTTTCCTGGTCGTCGTCAACCATTAACAAACAAAATATAAATCTAAATATTATTCCCGTCATTCATCCAATTTTACGAAGCATACAAACCTAAAGGGCTACCGAGAATAAAGGCAAAAAGACCTTAAATAAATGATGACTTTTTGTTGCTTTCCAACAGAAAAGATGAATTCTTTTAATTATAAAATTTGCTAATACTTTCAGGGCATAATTATTAACCTTAAACCTTAATTCTGATGATTGAATAATGCGTGGGCGATGTTGAACTTCGAACATTTCATGTAATATTTTGACTGAATACAGGAGGAGTCTTCAATTAAATGTTCCTGAATTGTAATGAGTTTGTATTGAATAATGTGGGAGAAAACATCCCCTAAAATACAAAATATTTATTCCCAGATTATTAAAACAATCTCCTGTTTTGAAATTATAATAAATTTACAAATTTACGCAGTTTAGTTTCGCTTAAGGCTGAAGTGTTGCAGATATCTAATTCAAATCACGACTGAATTGTTTAAATTTTTTTAAAATAAAATATTTTAATTCCACCTAACATTATGTTTATCAATCGAGATAGCGCTCAGAATTAATAATTACTAGTTGTTTATTCGTTATCACAATTCTAATCACCGCAACTACATGATTATGAACAATCTTTTTTTTGATATTTTAATTTTTTCACTGAGCTAATTACATACACTCATATCGCTGTAATTATAAGTTCTTTGTAGTGAAAATTTAACTCAGAAAGGCGTTAAAATCCTTCCTCTCATTATATGTTTATAAACCTTAAAACTTGATGGTTCATTGGATTTTTATTTCATTTCTTATTTCTTTTCAAACGACAAAAAGAAGGAAATTTCTTTCAATAGTTGTTGCTGCTTATACTTAAATGTATGAAGTACAATAGAAATTCTAAGTTGAGGGAATAAAAGTCACATAAAAAGTCACTCATTAGACTTTTTATGACTCATAATTTGCTTGAAAAAATAATGTTCGACTATAAAACGCTCCACATTTCGGAATTATTCTTTTTATTTCATTTATTTTGGCTTTGAAGCTTGTCGGTCTGTCATTCGTATTTGATTCAAGAATTGAATGTAAGCATACATAATTGAATTTCCAAATTGAAAATAAAACTCTTAAATATTCAATTTTTCCAGAAATGTAAAATGTCCTTCATAACTTCTGTCAATTTCCAATCTCAATTTTCAATCTTTCATAACTTTAATAACAGATTTGAAAATTGTTTTTAATTGCAGTTTTATGTCAATGTGACAAATAACAAGTCTGAGTTTTTCTCGTACAACAGAATTGTTTAATTTTTATTAGTTTTTTAAACTATGTATTTGGGCCAGAAATGGAAAAAAGAAATGAATTATTATTGCTTTCAAAATCACCAACGTAAATGCTTTGCATATGAGCAAAATATCAATTTTAAGTCATAAGTTTCACTCGTTTCCTGACACTTTTATTTCTGTGTAATATTTAGCACTTTAATGTTTAAGTTTTCATATTAAAAATTAGTAGGGTTCACCAATTATTTACTTTAGTGCACTTAAGGCGTGTTTATGATATTAAATTCATATCTGAAATTCAATCATTTACATGCTTAGTTGTTCACGAAGTTTAAGCGATATGATCTTTGTGAATCACACAAAACATGCTTTAGAAAACTTATGACAACGTCAAAACCCTAAAATATGTGTAAGTTTTGAAGTATTGTTGAAGATTTTACAGCTTCCAACAATTATCCGGTACTTTATCGGCGTTGAAGCACATCGATAGCTTGTGCAGTTTTTGAAATGTGCGAGGGTGACACTTTTACTAGAAGACTTAAAAAATATCACAACCTTATGTCAAATCGATAAAAGCAAATGCGGATTGAATAGAAAAAAAAGGAGAAAAAAACTTCGAGTGGGGTCAAGTGACCAAACTCTTGAACAAACTGAAAATGATTTATGTGACAATAAATTTCAATTATAATTCCTATTTATTCTATTATCACATGAGATACAGATATACACACACAATTCATTGTACACTTGACACAATTGACAGACGAGAAAAATCGAACGACATAAATACAAGATAGCAAGATATCTAAGTAGCGAATGAAAGAAAAACGAAAAAGTAATAGAAAATGTCTCACTTTTGTGAGAGGCATAGACGACTGATAAAACTTCTGAATTTATTTATGTATAGCCTCAGGAGGCTGTCTATGTATACAGCACAATAAGCCATCATTATATCACATTATATGGATGATAATAAAAGCGAAAGAAAATGACACACAATGGTGAAATTGTAACGAGTAACATATTATGTTGCCAATATATCACTATCGTTTTCATGTGTCATGAATGAAAGTAACTAAGGGCAATTTAAGGAGATTTTATGGTTGAATGTTGCGTAATAAAATCTAACACATTGGTCATGTAATCTATTATCATCGATGAAAGTCATGAACGTGAAAATTATTATCAAGCCTCATTAAACTTTCAATTAAATTTAATCTCACAATTGTTGAGTTGTGACACAATTCTTGTGATCAATTCTTTTAAAGATCCCCTCAAGTCATTTGATAAACTAAGTTACATCCATTCGAAACGAAACCTTTTCAACTCAATCGTTTATGTAGATAATAATAAGAAAAAGATAAATGTTATGCTTTGAATTTGTTGTTCATACAAAATCTTTACAATTGATTCGTTGTTCGACAAGAAATAATTTTATTTGAGTTACATTTAAAATGAAATTCGAAAGAAATTGAAAATCGTTTCGATTTTCTGATAAAAAGAATTTTCCAAACGACTTGTTATAGAAATGTTTCTAATTTCTTTTGATATCGCTTTTATTTGAATCGATTTTGTTAAGTAATCCAAATAAATAAAGGAAAAAAATAAAAAATAAAACATGGACAGACAACCATTCATTGGAGTGATTTGGGTACTTCACCAAGAGTTTTCCCATCAAAAACAATTTTCTTTATCTCAAGTACATGCTTTCAAGTCAAAAATCTGTAAACAATCTCTCGGGTTGGTGAGGTTTCATCTGATATCAGATATCCTTTCAAGTACTTCATCGAAATTTGCTGAGAGATTTTCTCAAGTCCACAACTAAGAGTGCTATTAAAAGCTTTTGAATGTAATGAAATTTTAAAAGTCTTACGTACGATGTCAAATAAATTGGAAAAGTTGTTGCTTTACAACCAAAAAATCTTTCTTTTCAACTTGTTGAAATGGTGTAAATTTCCCGAATAGATATCCTTAGCTAAAAAAGAAACGTTTTTATGTCAATCCTGGTTTCATCATTAAAATCTCAAATTCATTGCTTTTTTACTGTTTTTCCAACTTGGGATCATTTAATTGTGAAACATTTATCATTGTTTATGAGAGTGCTGAAAACTTTTTTCAGCATTTCAATTTAATTTTCCACGGAAAAGAAGAAGGAAAAAAATGAAAATAATCTTAGTGGGCAGTACGTTGACGATAAAAAATTGTCTGAAATTTTATTGTAAAAACGACAAGGAAAAGTATGTTAAACTTGACTGTGGTTGTGAGCTCTAAAAATGGATGAGCTCAAAAACGCTTTCAAAGTGTTTTTGCATTATAATTAATGTTTTTTCAAGGGTGGAAGTTTTAATGGCGTTCTTTTGCTGTTTTCACTTCCATAACGTGGTCGGTCGGACCGCCCATTTCACTGACATTGAGAGTTTGATAAGAATTAAGAGAAAAGTTTAACATTAGAAAATCGTCGAAAAGGCAGAGTCTATGGTTGTTTTAATTTCTTTTCTGGTGTCGTGCTATTCTTACGACTTTTCTTGTAAACATCAAGTAAACATTTAAAAGTAAATACTTAGAACAGCTTAATAAAGTTAAGCCATCCTTAAACGTCAGAAGTTAGGAAAACTCTTAAACGAAGTCATAATTTCATTGATTCAGCCTCTTCTGCAAATCGGAAGAGAAAAGTGGAGAAAAGTTTAATGACATTTTCATCATGTTGCTGAAATAAGCTGAATAAAAAAAAGAGATTTACTGAAATGAATTTTAATTTGCTTTCGATGATTTACTCAACAGTGAAAACATACAAAACCTGATGCTTTCAGTCATGGATGATTGTTGTGTGCTGAAAAGTTTGCAGATTTTCATTTAAAATAAACAACAAAAAAGTTTATATAAAGGACTTTTTTTCCATGTTGCTTCAGCCAGATTTGAATCCATTAATTTTCACCAAAAGCCCTCGCTTGAGTCTGCAAAACTTACTTTGGGTTTTAAACTTTTTTTTCATATTTTTTCTGTGTCAAACACACACGCGATGTATCTCTTCTTTGCCATCAGTTTTTTTCCTTGTTTCTGCACGCTCATACAACATAATCACTGAAATAATGATTTGAACTTGATCCAATTATTTGATAAACTCAAAAAGCTTCATCTTTTTTCTGTTCTTTGTTTTATCCATCCATCCTTCACGTTGTTGTGTTTTTCCATTTTATCCTTGAAGGCGAATTTTCATGTCAAGTTTTGTTTTCATTTGAAATCGAAAACAAGTTTTTCCTTCCTTTGACTGTTTGCTTGTTAACTTTTGAAAGAAAATATTTAGGAAAAGACTCAAAGGTTGATTTCTTTCATTTAACATTTTATTATACTCTTCTCATCAACAGTGACATTTATAAACATCCAATTAGGTATGTTCATTCATTACTTAGTTCATCTAAATTAGATTCTAAAAAGTTTACTTGCTTAAAGTAGTAGACGGTGATCTTCTATATCATTTAAATATTTAAATAGACAAAATTCAATGTCAAACTATTTCGTTCTGTTCGTTATAGAAAGACGCTCTAAACTTCAAGTCTAATTATTAAATTTTTGAAATCCTAATTTTCATACGTTTCATTTATTTGACAACAGCCTCAATTTTTTTTATTGTAAACATTTATTAATATTTCTAGATCATGAAAAAGAGAAGGAAATGAATTGAATTAAGTAAATTCAGTCAAGAAATAAGTTGGAAAGTGAATTTGTCTAATTAGTCATGCAGTCGATTATTCGTAACCTTACAGTTTTAAATTATTTGAATGTCAAAGTGATGCTTAAGAAACAAAAACTTTTCAAGAAAAGTTTCTTTGCTCTAATATTGTTGATCTGAATAAACTTTTTGTTTAAGTTTGCAATGATTGACTGATGAAATTTGCTAACAGAGATCTTGTTAAAGAGAATCTCATTAAGTTCTATCAAATTATTTCAATTCAAAAGCAATTGGATAAGTTAAAGTGTTTCACAATTATATGTAAAATCTTCTTTAACTTTAAGATTTGGTAACGAATTTTCACTTTCTTATCTAAATTTCTTTTCCTTAGGCATTGAAAGCACATTTACTGAAATATTTCTCAGTTCAAAATCGACAAATTTCATTCAATGTGAAACGGCAAGTGGAAAATTTCTACTTTGTTACTTCTAATGCTGCCAATGAAAATACTTTTGTCTTATCATCGAAAAGTTTCAGTTTACAAGCGAACTGATCAAAATTTTTATTTTAAAGTGTAGAAAGGCCAATTCATCATTTTTTTGTTTTCTTTGGTCTCGTCGTCCATTTTCAAGCCAATTCATAAGATTTATTAAAATATTTTCAAATTCAAAACAAAACATTGATAAAATTTTGAATAATATAAAACAAAAACTTTTTAAATTTTTATGATTTGGTTTCAAGCATTTCACAAGTAATTAAAAAAATTGTTTACATTCTAAGTGAATTAATAAAAAAATCTACGAGTGCTATCTTAACATAATTGAATTAAATTCACTCAACAAAGCAAGAAATAATGAAAGTTAGAGTAAAATATCGAACAAATGTTTTACATTTGAAACTTTACTTTAATTATGAAGCTTCATGAAAATTTTCTTATAAATTCTAATCGAAATTTTATGTCACCTAAAAGTAACTCTCACTAGCTATTTATGAACGATCCTACAATAATGTTTTGTAAAATAATTATATCAAAATATATCCTCATGCTTTAGATACTCTTCAAATTCCTAAATAAATCACGATTTATTATTTATTCGACTACTTTCTTCTTTTGCTTCAAATGTGTATTGAATTCATTCATGTTTTAGGCTGCGAAACGAAACAATCGAGCTTTCTTAATGCTATACGAACCACGTTTTTCTTTTTCAATCATCTTGAGAGGTTTTTTCTCTTTTCTTGCTTCCTCTAAAAAAATTTATCGACTTTGCGATCGAGCGAGCTTGGTAAAGTCTTAAGCAATAATTTTGGAAATGCATTTGACTGTCTTTACAGCATTAAAAGCAACTAAATCCCCTGACAGGGTTTCTGAACATATTTACAATGTGAGATATATAATTAATTATTTACAATCATTTCTTTTCGCTACTTAATCCCAGTTGGAAATTAAATTTGTGTCATTCGTTTTTCACACTCGAAAGGAACAATTTTAATTCGCAACATCGTTTGCCTGATTTTCTCTAAGTGCTTCTCTTTCCTCGCTGCTTATCTTTTTTAGACAGTCACGAATACCTTGAAGAACAATAACGACACGTCTATCAAGTGCTTCAAGATGAGGTTCCCAAAGAACAGGCGCGATTGGATCAGTTCCCATCGATTCTCTCATAGCTTCCGAAAGTTTTTGTGGTCCATTGTGGTATCTGTATCAAGAATATAAATCAAATAATTTCAGATTAATTAGATTCAAGAAGAAAACAAATTTACATAAACGTTTAGATATCTAAATAATTCGATTTATTGTATTTAGTGAATTTCTAAGAATTTGAGTTTCAATACCAAAGTCAACTTGTTTGCCAATAATCAACCGCATGCTAAATAATTATTTAGATTGAATATTCCAACTTTAAATTTTTTCATTCATTCCAATGAGAAGCAGAATAACAATGAGCGAGTCGACAAAAACTTAATTGACCAACTAACTAATTAATGAATTTTTTTTAACTTTCATCGGATGAGTAGATATGCAAATTATTCATAACTTCATTTCAGAGACTTTTTTTATTAAATAGTTGAAAGTTTTAATAAACTTTTTGTTTAATCTACTGGAGGTCACTTTGTCGTCAAACTATCGTTGGGAAAAATGACTCAACAGACGATTAACATGACAAACTTCAACTAACTCTCAACATTATTAAAGTCAGAAAAAGTTCTTTTAATGTTTAAATAATTTTCAGATTTTTTTTCTGTTTATTGTTGTCAAATGGAAATAAAATTAATGGTCGTAATCGGTTGTAAATAACTGATGTCGTGTATTATTTATTGTCAAATTTTCATTTACATTTAATAATAGCGAATAAATAAATATTAGAAAGAAATTTGATTAATGACTTCATGTAACAAAATTTTGAAGTGAAAAGCTTCGTGAAAATGATTGGAAAATGTGAGATGAGCTAAAAATTAATTTGTTGTCAAAATTCGTTGGGGTAATTAATGAACTTGATTTTAAAGGGCGAGTCAGTCAAACATCGAAACGAAACTTCAACGGATGTTTAAGGAAAACGTTGAAGTTCGAAGACAGTTTAAAGAATGAGTGAGGGAAAAAGAAGAAAAAATTGAGAGACAATATTAAGAATGAACAAAGAATAAAAACTTTTGGATTCCGCTATCAATCACTGTCACAGGAAGTTTATTAAATCAATTAAAATATCAGTGTTGACCTTTTATAGGGAAGGAGGCTGATGTGTGACAGTAAAATGCTAATTAAGGGACACAAAAGACGTAAACAAAAGAACAACGACAAAAGCCGATAAGGCAGAAATCTTTGTGTTCACAGTTTCTTTTCTTTTAACAAATCCAATAAATTTTGAAATTTGTACCCTTTTCAGTTTTGATCTTTGCTCCTTTTCTCTTTCTGCTGTACATTGCTTTTCCATGTAAATCTTCAAACGTTTCATGAAAGTATTAGCATAAAAACTGAATCTATACTACAAAAGGATTTCATTGTACTTAAATAAGATATGGTAAACTTTTGATAAAAAATTCTTTTGTTCTTTTTTATGTTTTCTTCATTATTTTCTTCTTTTTTTTTCTATATTCAATGTATGGACAGCTTATAAGCAAAGTTTGGCTTTTCTATATATAAACATAATACTCTTGAGTATTTAAACTTATGAGAAAGAAGACTAAACTATTTATAAGATTATAAACTTTTTTTTGTGAATAAAATATCAAATTTTGTATAGCGTCAATTATTTTGTTTATTCATCTACCAGAAAATGACAACCATAATCGCTTTAAATTGGATTTTTTCATCAACAGTAACTATTTTTAATTAAACTTGTTGTGAAGAAATGAAGTCCGATAGTGTGGAAAGTTGTTTGATATGTCACATGAGCTTTGAGTCAAACGTGATAAAAATAACTTTATAAGTTAAACTTCAAAGTGTGTTAAAAATATTTTGATAAAATTTGAGCCCCTTAAAGTTATGCAACGTCGTGTTGATTGCATAACAAAAAGGTGTTAAAATGTGAAAATTTACTTTTCGAAGTAAACAAATTTGTTACCCAGGCAATTGCAAGGATAGTGAGATGAGAAGTTAAAAATTATCAACGCTAAGAGATGACATTAATATGCACCCGATTCAACAACCATGTATATTATGAACGGAAAATATTTTGAAAGTTGTGTATAATAAATGAGAATGAGCTGTTTTCTCTTGTTGTGCATAATTAAATTCTCCTCCTACGTTAGACATATTTCCTCAAAGAATATCCTCATTCTGCAACAACAGTAACAGTAACATTAACAATATTACAAGCAGCAACAAAACAAAATTTAGTTTTTAGTTTAGCATGAGAAGAGAAATGAATTTTAGAGAATTTATGCTTCCTCTTAGCATTCAACATATTTGCGTACGTGCATGAATATTATGAGTCGTTGCAAAACACATTACGATGTATAAAAACGATATATTTCATTCTCGTTTGTCATTCATAACATAGAATATTGTAAGCTTTTACATTTATTAAATTACACCCGAGAGCTTTCTCTGTGTCTAAAGAGTTAATATTGGATGGCTTAAATATCTTTGCAATGATACATCATCCAAACATCTATTCCAATAAACATTATAAATATATTTGTGGGCTGTGTGAAACGATGAAATGATGCAGTTTAGTAATGTGAAAATATTTACCATAGCAAATCTACATCGTTATCTGTAAGTCATTTTATATTCATTATACAATGACTTGATGTTTAGTCACTAAATGCAGTAAATTATTTTCATGAGTTTACGTTTCCAAAGTATCATCAACATTAAGCATTCACTTCCTTTCATTAGCTTTCACATATTTATGCATTTACAAGAGTTTGCAACAAAACAAATGAAATTCAAATCGAAAATTCATAAACCACGGAAGCTCACCTTAGCAGCATCTCAAGTGTAGATGATCTGATGAGACAACATTGCAAAACCGGTGCGAGAATAGAAATTTCGTCATGGAATGCCTTTCCAAATCCACGACCATGATCTAAATGAATGGGAAATGTTTCATTTCCAAAGATTCTGTTTGAAAAACAAAAAAAAAAGTTAATTTAAGTAGAAATATTTTTATCATGTAAAGTTTTTATTACTTGAAAGTCTCATAATGATGTCGATCCATGTTGCCAGTCAAGAAATCAAATATCGACATATCCATTAAGTCCAAAAGTCGTCTACCAGAATCGTAAGGTGCAATTTCTCGTACCTAAATTTAATTTGTCATAATTTGAACACCGAAAATCAATTTCTTGTGTCTCACCATGGTGCAATAATCTGCATCAGTTTCCCATTGCGCCTTTCTTCGTTTGTGGTATGATCGTCGCCAAGGATGTCTCCACACCTGAGAGAAAAAAATGAAAGGAATAGAAAAGTGTTAGCACTTAATGTGATTGTTATGAGTTCTTTTTTGCATCGTAAGTACTGCTGTTGAAAGTTTTATCTTCACTAAACGACCAATATTCTGCTCTTCAGAACTTCACTAATGCAAGAAGACAACGGAACATTATTTCATAATTTCATATGCAACAAGAGAAGCTTAGCAACGCAACATCAGCAAATACCAACAATAACAATGTGAAAAAAGTGTTAACCGATAACTTTTTTTTTTCACCTTCTCTCGCCACGAGCTGAGACCGCATTTTTATGGTTTAATGTTCCCAACAACAGCAGACACCGACTGTTGGCTGATGGTTTTAATGGAACATCCAACCGACTAATGATATCATTTTTCATTTCATGCGGATGAGAAGATTCTCATTGTGTTCGATGTGAATTTTTTTGGCTTTGTTTCTTCATTAAAAATTGAACTTACCCTTCGTTGTGCTTGTTCGTACGATGGGAGAAAAGCTGCAAAAGATCCTTCGAGTGTGTCTGGACGACCGCAAATTGCATGACTTGTGTCGCAATAATAAGAACACTTTCCATGAAAGCAAACATTGTTCGAGGGTGAAATGAAGAAAGTCTTCAATAAATCGTCATCAGCAAGTTGATAAATCTCTGATGTGATGTTTAAGATTCGACCAGTCACTGGCATTGCACGTCGAAATCCAAGCAACCTGAAGTGAAATATCGAAATCAGTTAACGAATCGATCATTATTCATGAGAGTTTGGAAAATTCTTGTCAATATACGTGAATTCTAGAATAATTTATGCTGTTGCATCATGTCGATGTCAAATGTCTTATGCAATAAAAAGGAAGGAATTGAAATTGCAATCGAAACTCTCACGTTAGAATTGTTTTACAAATATAAATAAATTATTGTCACTTGTCATGTGTCAAACATAGTTGAACAAATAAACTTACTTGTCAAGATGATATGCCGCAATTTCGGCGTTATGACGCTCGTAATCTGAGAAATAAAAATGATTTGGAAGCGTTTGTTGTTCGCGAGGAAATCTGTTGAAATACAAAAAAAAAGTTTTTGAATTACCAGAAAGAAAGTTTTTCACTTTACTTTTAACCAGAAGGGAAAAGAAGAAGAAATGAAGAAGAAAAACTAACAAAGAAAAACAAAAAAGACATAAAGTCAGTCGTCGGCGGAATGAATGAATGAATGAATAAAATAGAAATGATTTTACATTCCGGTGCCGCAAAACATGTTAAAGGCCGCCGTGAAAACAGAAAAAGGCAAACAAGGGTAATAAAAATTCGGTTTTATGGCAAGTTGTGTTGGCGTACACACATATGATATTTAGGCATCCCATTCATGTCTTAAAGAAGCCACTTTGTTGTCTTGTTATTATCCTACTTATGGTGAAAATCATTTTTCTTTCTCTTCACCACTTCAATCGTACTCCGCTCATTCTTTCTCAATCTCCTTGTTTCTGCTTCCCCACCCCCACATTCCTTCTTTTCATTCCATTCTTTACACTTCTTACTCTGTTTTCTGTTATTGCGTTAATGGAAAATGGGTTTTTGCGAGAAAATAAAACTTTATTTGGTTTTATCATTTATATTCTTCAAGCTCTTGCGACCTGCATGTCTAACGAGAAATGTTCTTTGTTTTTGTTTTTATTTCATTCTTTCTTTCATTCTTCTTGTTTTTGTGTGTCACTTACTATTGGTTAAAGTGAACTTTTGGGAAGAATAAGAAAAAGAATAACAATAATAATAACAATAAGATACATTGGTAACGACATAAAATAGCAAAATGAATATAAAAGCCAACAAAGCCGATTATTTTTGATGTTTCCCTTGGATACTTATTTAGTTTTGACTTGTCCACTTGTTGTTATAACTCGTAATTGATTGTAAAGTTTCATTACATTTGTGGTAAGACAAAAGGAAAGAGAGAAGTTGTTGATAGTTAAAAGATGAGATATGGAAAACAATAGATGGATAACATTTTGTGACGAAAAGAAATTGAAAACGTGATCAACGATTGTGAACGAACGTCGTTAAAATTTTATTAACTTATTTTATTAAATTTTATGCTCTGCATACATTGTTCATGACAATTTTCCTAAACACAGCTGAAAGTTCATCATGAAAAGATATTTGGCGAAGATAAATAATCTCGATGACTTTCGTGAAAATTGGTTACAATTTTTTTGCAGAAAGATTTAAAGAAGAAACGAACATTAAATTCAAATCTTCATTATTTAATAACAACTTTCGTCTACATTGTTTCATTCATTTTTGCGTAATTTAAAGTTTTAATGTTGACAAATTGATGATGAAATTAACGAAGCTCTAATTTGTAGTTCTCCTTTAACAATTTAAATGACAAAATCTTCAAACGATGAAAGTCGAATTAATCACTTCATGCCTTTCAATTAAGTAGATAGTTGTGGGTGTTGATGTCTGCTTTCACTCACAACAATTAAAATTTCTAATGTCTCAATTAATTCTTGTTGAAGCCTCGTGATTTTAACAAAACTTTATCACCAAAAAATAAAAAAAGGGAAAGGAAACTTCTTCGATTCAAGGATTAACAACTTGTTCTTAAGAAAATAACAAGACGGAAAGAAAATCAAAGCGATGATTGATTAATTGGACGCCTTTTCAGCGTAAACAGCAAAACGAGGGAGTGGTGAATGTCAAAAGCAGTTGTGTGCAACAACCAAAAAGGATTTTAAAGCGATAAGTAAAACAAGAAAGTCGCGATGGTTAAAAATCGATTTCGTGAGGCGCGCAATTTTAGGACGGGGAAGGAAAATGCTGGCAACAGTAAATTTATAAATGACAAGAAATACGCCTTTGCATTAAAGGAGAGAGAGAAGGATCGCGTGACCAAATTGCTATCGGTGAGGGTAGAAAACGAAAAGTAGTGAATAAATCCATCACATGAGAACTGAAATCAACAACCACAGTGAATAGTTTTATACGAGGCGTTGTGAAACGTGTAACTTGTGACTTGAGGAACGGAAAGGAAAGGTTGCTGGTGTTTGGGGACTTCTCGGGTGTTGCTATCAGGAAAGGCGAAATAAAAATAATAAAAGAAACTTGAATAAAAATGTTAATCAATGAGCTCGTAAACGTTGACGCATTGTTCTTCAAAATATAAAGAATAATAGTTAGAATAAACAGCACTTAAAAGCAGCACCCAACGAAAGTTTTGTGAGTGAACAGCAAACACGCTGTCGTGTTGGAAACTTCTGCCTTTAATAATTAAAGTAACTTTTAACTTTATTAGTTAGTTCTTGTGCAATATTTTCGTTACTTTATTACCACCTTCACCGTCGTCTATGGTTAAAAGAAACATTGAAGACCGCATGTAATCATGTAGTTTATACTTTTAATTTAAGAATCATATTTAATGACAGATTATTATGTAAAGCGTTGTTTTAATTATGTCATCAACGCTAAACATCATCTAAAGTTAAAATTACATTACAATAGAGTCTATTCCCAGTCACACCATAGTGAAATACTTTTAATTTTTAACATTTTATTTCCTCCTTCTCGACCCACAAACAAAACTGATAATCTCAGATGACGAGTTGAGAAGCAAAGACGTGAGAATTTACCAAGAAAATTTACTTTCGTACATAAATAGATGAAAGAAAACAACGAGATTTTAATGACTTTCTTACGGGCTGTTTAAATAGTTGAAATTTTTTTCTTCTGTTGACGGGAGACAGATGTGCGATGTCTTGAAATTGCTTTCATAATAGCTGAGTTAAAAATACAGAAGACTAAGCAAAGCAGAGCAGTTCAAAGATGAATAATGAATGTGATGAATATGGTGTAAGTAACAGTAAAGTGATATTGACATGTTAATTACTAGATAGGGACAAAAATCTTTTTCAAACTGAGAGAATGTTACAAGAAGTACTAGAGTTAAAAGAAGTTACCAAAGTACTAGACTAATCACTCTAGGATAGTTACAAAGTTTGTACTAAACTTGCAAAGTTAAAAAAGTTCCAGTCTCTGATTTTTATTGCACTTTGCAAATATGAATTTTACTTTGTTGACAAAGTCGTTATTTTTCTCATCTCAAAGTAAATACAAAGTAAAAAGATGAACTAACATATAATGACTCTTTTATTGTTTTTAACTGAAACAATTTCCTCCTTTTTCCTGCTTTAAAAGTAACAGAGGGAAGGAGGAAGTACAAAAAAAGGCAAAAATGAGAACGGTTTCATGCAAGTCTATTATGTTCGCACACGAGACCATCGTACAATGATGTTATGAAAAGAAACAAATAAAAAAACATTTAACCGACGATCCACGATCCACTTTCCCCAACTAAATAGCAGCAAAAGAAAGAAAAGGGTAAAATGTTAATATTCATGTATGAAAATTTGTTTGAATGAGAATTCGACATTGAAGTTAGCACACACGAGTTTTCCATTTTTTAACAACCCTAATGGCATAATTTAAATAAATTTTCTCGATGGTTGAAGTCAGAGTTGAAATAAGCGAAGCTTCACAATAAGAATTAAACAACAACAAAAGTTCTTTTTTTTTCTCTTTTTCAATTATTTTTCATTTTGCAAAATTTTCTTCACTCGAAATCATTGGAGCGAGGTTGAAAGCTCAAGGAGAAAGAGTCAGGAAGGTTTCACAATAATTTGTTATCCTGCAATTATATGCTAAATAGATATTTCATGTCTACCTCTCTTCCTTCGTTTCTGTTGCTTCTCTTTCCTTTTTACCCCATTATGTAAACGTTATGAATCCATTATGTTAACGTGAAAACATTTTTCTTTCTTTCTTCTTACTCACTTGAGGAAAAGCTTTTTCTTTTTCTTTTTTTCCTCTGAACTGTCTCGCAATAACTTTTGATAATTGAACTGTAAAGAATCACATGAATGTCGACGTCTTTTCTTAAATTTTTTCATTTAATGTAGTCAGAACAATATCATTGAGGGTTGCTTATCACATTATCACAATCCTGTGTGACTATAATAATTACACATTCATGAATGATGAAGGGAACATGAAACTTTTGAAATCATTAGTTTAATTCACTTTTCTCACGTGAACTAATTGCATGGTGAAGGAGTGAACATTCTATTATTGCCACAAAATGCTTTGATCGTACTTGACACTCGTCGCATTTTGTCGTGTTTACAAGGATTTAAGATAAGTTTATTCTTCGTGACTCCAATAAGTTGTCATGGATTTCATGTCATAAACGAGCGGGACTTTAAAATTTCTATTACCTTAGCTTTTGCATAAATTATAAAAAAAGCAAAAAACTTTACGCTTAAATGTCACGATTACTGCTTTGACAACTTGAATTATTTACAATCTAAAGCTTTTAAGCTTTAAACATTCAAATTCTTAAATAAAAAGGCTTTCTTGAAAAGAAATGGAAAGTCGATGTATATAAATAATACTCAAGTGAAGTGGTTGATGATGAAGAAATGTTTCAACATGAAATTAAAATTTAAAAAACTGGAAGCAAAGATAAAACTTTCTCAACATCAAAATTATTTATGCAACTTTTATCGTAAAAAGTTTTTAAGCATATCGAGAAATTTTATCTTCCACTTGAATTCACCACAAAACTGGTAACATCATCAATGGCTTTGAGTTTATTGAACCGATGAATTCTGTGACAAAACATTCTTTAGATTCAAAGAAGGGAAGAATAAATAAATTGAATTAATTTTTGTCATGTTTGAAGTTTATCAAAAAAGAGTCGAATTCGTATCGATGAAGAAAATTGCTGGCATATATTCCAGAATAGGATCACATCTTCTTCTTCATTTTCTTTTTTGTTGACTGTGAGCTTAACATAAGCTCGCTATATTTATTCTCTCAATTGAAAATGTCTACATTTGAGTTTTTCCCCCTTTCAAGATCTTTCTATTCAATAACGAAGATAGATATTTATAAAAGTAGAGAAATAAAATTGAAGAGAGAACTGTTTTCATTTCCATAAGAATCGAAAGTGCTGAGTATCTGAAATCAAAAGGAAATCTCACCGGAAATTTGATATCGAATGGACAATGCGATTTAACTTGATTGCGTCCACATTTGCTTGATACGAAAATCTTGTTTCACTCTTTATTGAAATTATGATATAAAGAAAAGAAATATAATCAAAACCGAAAGTAAATTTTCAATTTTCCTCTTCAAACATCTTTAAAAAAAGGGAAAAGTCAACGAATTTTCATGACACAAAATTTATGCTTCATTAAATGAAATTAAAAACTTTATCATCCTCTGTTTGAGTTAAAATAAATTGTTAATGAATGCAAATCCTTTTAAAAAGAATTTAGAATTAGTGAAACCGGCTTTAAGAGGATTTTTCAAACTAAAATGAATTTTGATATCATGAAAAGTCAGAAAAGATAAAAGGAAAACAAACATTTTTCCATTCAAACCGATTAAAGAGCTTTGGTTAAAAGTAAAGTCATTTATTTGGAAATTTAGAGCTTCAATGTTGAGTAACTCACCTCATTGGTTTGAATAATGCATGAACGCTGTTGGGATAGTCGATGATAAGCTTCAGTTGTGTTCCACCTCCCTTTTGAACTATAATATTAAAATAAAAAGAAATCTGGATCAGCTGAAAGTTTAATTTAATTGCTAAAGCTTGTGTATTGAAAGTTATTGTGATATCTTATGCTTCCCCTGTTGTTACTCATTGTCATCATCGTTATCAAATGGCAAGGAACAAAGGGTAATTAATAAAATGTTGAATAGAATCTTTCATGCTTCCTTTTGGTTTTTCATAATGACCTGTTCAGGGATCACTTCGTTTAATTAGAAATGTGGGTTTCATTGGGAGAAGTTTAAGCTTTAAAGTTAGACAAGATTATGAGATTAAATGTCTGCATACACATATTGAGTTTCATTTTGGAAATGAACGAAGCAAATTCAAATTTTTTCAAATCCTTTTTAAAGCTTTTGAATTTACATATGCTACACTCACCAACATGAAGAATTGGTTGATCAATCATATATTGAAGAAGATTGTCGACAGTTTTATCGCTTTCGGGGTACATTTCCTTTCTACTTATTGAGAATTGGAATCGCTCCAAATCTGTGGCATTTTGACTGAAAAGAAAATAAAGAAATTTAAGATGAAATCATGATTCTTGAATGATATTTTACTTATAATGTTTTCTTATGAAAACAGATATCAACTTGTTGCCTTGTTATCTTAACTTGAGTCAGCATCTCGACTCGTTTGAGTTTCCCCTCAAGTCAAGTCACCCCAGTGAGTCAAGTCAAAAGAAATTTTAAAGTCAAGTCAAGTGATAGAAAAACATTCAAGTCGGCTACTCAAAGCCCTGACTTGAATTGATAAAGCCAAAAAAAATCATAATAACTCTCAGAGTTCAATTGTGAGTGAGTTACGATGACCTGATGCCAAAAACACTTTAATAAATGTTAGCATTTAACAATTTTGTTCAACAAACTGCTGACAACATTTTTTTTATTGACGCATTTTTTTGCCTGACTAACATTGAGGAAGTTGAACAATTACGATGGTTTTTTGTGTTCTCTCCAGTTTTGCGCAATTTTCGACAAGAGCTGCAGCGTCATAAAAATTGGTTTTTGCTAACGCCGACAAGTGATTTTAACATTTTTTTTTGTTTGTTTAGCGAACGTGAACTTCGACTCACGATGTTGTTTTACTGTTTTTGTCATGAACATAAATAAAAACAACATGGATGTAGATATAAATTTAAGCATGAAGATCTTATTTTGTAATCTTAATGCAAAGACATTGACGTAAAATCTGACACAAAATCCTCGAATATCATTTCATCTCACCAAAACTTTTTTTCTTCTTCCACGTAGCCTGTCTCAATCAATCATTTTTATTCTCGAGCGTTCAATTTTAAAGCAATTGACGCGTGTAATGTTACTCTGTTATCTCTAATAAATGCTTTAAATACCCTCGGCGAATGAATAATGTTTGCCAATAAATTCTAAGCACTTGACAGAATTGTAAAAAAAAAAAAGAAATTATGTATCATATTCGCTGGTGGCAAATTATTTCATTTCTTGTGTTTAGCGGCTTGAAAAACATTTCCACGTCACAAGAGAAAAAGGAATAAAAACCCAGAGACAAGGAGAAACGACAAGATAAAGTGATTGCAACGAATAATATATTAAACATAAAATTGATTGACGTTTTACATGATAAAGCTTTAAATAAATGTTGTTTCCTACTAATTTCTTCTGAATGGTGAGAAACATGTTTTAGCAGGGATTTTGTTGCTGTGTTCGAATCTGAATCAACATTTCTCTCCTTTTTCTATTTTTAGATACCTTCTGACTATGCTGTCAAGGTAGGAAAAACTTTTTCCTTTCGTTTCTTGTCACTGAAGTTTGCAAACATTTTGACATTGCAAAATGCAGTAAATTTCAGACCCTGATGGTACATTGGAATGAAAAAGGATAAAAAGAAAGAGTCAAACATTAAAAAAGTTTTTTTTCAGTTTTCGTTCTGTTACAGGAGGAACATTTATCAACCTGGTTTTCCTTCAAAAGTCAGCGAACAAGCTCAGGAAAGTAAGTTAAATAAATGAAGTTCATTCGATTGCTACGGAAAAGTGTCGTATCGTGTCGTTGGTGGTTTACTTGATTAAAGTTAAAGTTTGGAAAAATGGGAAAGTTTTAAGTCATTTCTGGTTCGAGTATGGTTAAAAAAAGCAGTAAAAAAGTAAATACTTGCCAACACTTGTGAATCGATTAGCATCATGAGAATTGAGTTGGTAGGAAAAGTTTATTCAGTTCTTTCTCTATGACTAACCTAGAAGCCAAACTTTGTGACTCCTTATGTTCGAATAAAAAGCATTCATGTGCTTTCGAAGTTAATGAACAGGAAATTGGCAAGATATCGATTCACCAGAAGTTATGTGAGTTGAGTTAGTTCTTCGAGTCATGAAAAACCCGCAGCATGTTCATGTAATTAAAGTAATGGAAAATGTACTTCAAAGAACGCTTGTTAATCATCAACCCAAATCTTATCATAATAAGAACACGTTGTGCTATTTTAACAGCAGCTTGCAATGAAGATGTTGAATAATTAATTTAATGAAATTTCTTTTATTTTCTCTTGCTTACTTGCCTTCTCACTCACTTCCCGAAGATTAACATTGCGTGAAAGAAAGAAAGATATAAAATATTTTTCAAAGAACAGCCACACATTTATCTTCTTGTGCCAGGATGAGAACAATGTCAAGTGTTGGAAGTAAAAATGATAGTCTTTCACTCTTGCCAGACGCGATAATGTCGTCTTTGTTTGTTTTCAGCTGCTTGGTAGAAAATCTGCGATGACAAAGCGACGTAGACTAAAGAAAGTTTTTTTTTCTTTGCAATATGGTAGATAAGTAAGATATTTCAGCTTATGATTTAAAATCAGGTTATGGAACTAGTATAGGATTTAATTTAGGAAAATCCAACTTAAATTAGGACTGAATGTTGATGAAGTACTAGAACAAGATCCAGTTTTGAAGAATTCTAGATCTACTCTAAGATCTACCAAATTCCAAGCCCTGCCTTAAATACGTTGAGTACAATATACAACATTTACTTTCATGTTTTGGATCTAATTTATATAATGGATGAGACTCTGATATTTATTTACGACAATTTCTTTAATTTGTTTTTCTACTTAAACGCTTTTTCACGGTATTGTATTAATTTTGGAAAAGAAACGAAAAGATGGGTCAGATTTCAGGTGTCGGATTTCCTTTCCCTTATCCCTCTTTCTTTCATTCTTCTTGTTTCTTTGTCTGACTCTTAATCCAATTTAAAATTAGATTCCGTTTCAGCATGATTGTTAAATATTCTTGAAATTTCCATTTCTTCGGAAAAAAATTAATTAGTTGGGCCAGCGAAAAACTTTTCTTCAAGAAAGATTTCATTTGTATATTAAAATATAGAATTTGAGTGAAATGAATCGTCAACAATGAGAGATAGAAAGAAGTTTTAATCAAACCTTCACGTATTTTTGTCGAAAAAAAGTAGACGAAGTCAAAATGCAAACAACTGCCAACGAATCGTTAAAATGTTGTTAATTAGTGTTCGACAAAATCTTTTGTTGCTGGCTGTGTAGGCGATTAAAACTTTTTAACAATCTTGCAAAGTTTATCATCGAATTATTTACAAAGTAAATTTATGATGAGTTAATTCTTGCTTATCAACTATTTATTATATGTACGAACCTTATTTTCACATCCATTAAATCAGCAAACGATGGATTGGAATCGTTATCTTCCGACTTTACGATGACCTTCTCGTAATTCACAGTAAGTTCACCGGATCGCTTTCCAAGGACGAGTCCCATGAGATCTACATATTTATCGTTCATTGTGGGAGGGATTGGAGCAGTTTCTTGTCCTTGTCCCGATGTATCGACATGCCCTCGATTATATCGAATTGTTGTCGCTTCTTTGGATCCGGAACCATTACTGCGAAAATAATAAAAAACAAATGGTTTTAATAATATCTTTTATACCTTGAAATGAACATGTCAATAAATAAAGTTTCTGTTCCGAAAAGATGTTTTATCATCTCACATCATGATGCGTACTAACCCTTGAATTATGGTGGCACTTTGGCTCTCATGCACGTAATAAATTTCAGATTCGTAGCATATTTTTCTGTATGTTTTATGCTTGACATCAATGAACGCGAATGCGTATCATGCCATAATTTTCACCCGTCAACTATACATTGTACAAACATTTCTGGATGTAGTTGAAACAATTTCACTGATTGCTTACAATCGTAATGCACATACGCCCAAAAACAAAGTGTTACTCTGATTTAGATTTTAAATTTTCATTTAAAATCCCACTCGAGATGAGTGGAAGGAAATGAAAGAAAAAAGAGTTCAAATCACGCTGGCACAAATGAAAAATTACTTTTAATGTCTTCCGATTCATAGTGGCAAACAACCAGCTAAATATGTCTCTAAATTTTCTATTTTTCTGCTTTCAACCTCTTAGTAAATGCTTTAAATGATATGAACAATTGACTAAGCAACTCAATTCTATATGCTGACTTAAACTTTGTATTCCCAAATATATTTTTTAGACAACTTTTCAACTCAAACTTTGAGTGAAAACATTTTCTGTGGGATGGAAAAGTGTTACAACATTTGCTTGCAGGGATGAGAATCACAACATCCCCAACTCAAATCATGATAGTTTTAAGGTTTAAAATTAGGTTCATGAGAAATTAGATTTCTCATTTATTTTGCTGTTGATGTGGGCTGATGAAAGGGAAATAAATTTGTAGATAGATATTTAAATCATGATCTGTTACT
Source organism: Clunio marinus (assembly GCA_900005825.1). Taxonomy (NCBI): domain Eukaryota; kingdom Metazoa; phylum Arthropoda; class Insecta; order Diptera; family Chironomidae; genus Clunio; species Clunio marinus. Next base: position 152,670 of record CVRI01000010.1, read on the forward strand.
CTTGAAATACCAGAAATAACTCTAATCAAGGATGAACCACAAAACTGTTTTAGAACCACATAATTAGACAAAAGCCAAAAGTTTATTTTATATTCAAATTTAGCTTGAGAGCTTTGAGCATAATTTGAAAATATGAATTTTCTTCCCAATTATTTTCACAGACTCTATAAATTATGTAAACTTCATTGGGCGACTTTTTTCCTTCTTTCTTCTATTCAATTTCATTCCACAACTATCCCCAACATACAAATAATATAAATAATATTAAAACAAATATATTTTCATTCGTGAACAGCACAACGAAAAACTTTTCTTCCACTTTCAACAGGAAAATATTTTTCATTTGTTATTAATAAATATGTATCATGATTCATGAAATCCCTCGACGAATTTCTTTCTACATTCCACCCACTCCACATTACAATCTACTCCACTTTACTCCCAAAATGCCATTGTGACCAAAAGGAAAAGTTTTAGTGCATTGCTGTGATTTATAACTTCATTTTTGGAACAATACATGAAGATTTTTCGCCGAAAGCAACAACGAAAATAACAATAAATTAACATACTTTACAGTTTGAATTAAATAAAAATGAAATATTAATAACAGTTTAATTATTATACGATGTGTGACCAATGATTGTAAGAAATTTATGATTCTTTTGTCCCTTTTCGACCATTTCATGTTCTATTCTTCATGCATATGCTCAGGTCTTGTTTGTGGCGCAATCCCAGTGGAATGGCGGTAGGTAAAATGATTTATTTTATTATACTTTTAATATTCTAAAAGCTCGAGACCTATTACGAGTATTGTGGAGTTGGAGATGTAGAGAAGTTTTCTTTACTTCTCTGGCTTATGCTTCAGTTATCGTCTGGTGTATAATTTATTAAACAGAGCGCATTCAATGTCGCATGAACGCTGCTTACAACAATGTAATGTCCAGCGATAACTCTCTAGAATTTGAACCATAATAAGTTGCCGGGTCGCTCATAATAAAACAATTAACATGACGACGCTTTATTGCTTAATTACACTCGATAGAACTTTTCCAAAATTTCCATCATCATAAAAAGTTTCTTTTGAAAGCACAAATAAAAATAAGTTTTTGTTGTTTTGTTGACATTGACACTCAATAATAAAATAAAATAAAAAGAAATATTTTCAAGGTTTTCTTACCTTCTTTGAAGGAATTTTCGCTGAAATTCCTTAAACACGCCACTCTTGTCTTCATCTTGAGAAAATTTGTATCGTGCATGAGAACTTCCAGGCTGGTAACTACTTTTAGACATTCCTAAGTCCATTTGTAAGTCTACCACTAGCAGAAGGGTAAAAAGAACTAGCGAAACGCCAAACGCCACAGCGAGGCGCTCTTTCAGCTTCATTGATCGTAAGAGAAACATTTTATCACGAATATAATTGAGATATTCAGGAAATCGAGAAGCAACATGTAATGCGACAAATTGCGTGAAATAAATCTTTAGAAACTCTAAAATTGAAATTGTACAATGGCGGACAGTTGAAACCGAATTGTCGATAATTGGCGACGACGTGGCACTCTCGTTAATTTTCCGCTTAATAAACTTCACATTCACTTTTTTACCATCCGACACCACACTGACATCACCTGTCCGTGGATGGTTTAATTTTCGATTGATTTGTCTCACTTGTAATGTTATTTCACTATTTTTTAAGTCTTCATCAGTGTCAAAAAAAACTTCTCTTTCAACAGAATCTTGAGAGACGATCCACGTTAAGCGCTTATCACAAACGAAATGATCATCACAATCAACTGTCAACGTTGGTATACTCAATTTTTCTGCCTTTGCACAGCTGTTGTTAGTGGTATGACGTTTTCGGTTGAAATTTGCTTCAGTAATGATACAGCGCTTACCGTTGCCACATTTTTGTTTTCGTCGCCTTACTACGTAGAAAATTTCTCGAACATCAGCATTTTTCGAACATTTAAATTTCTTACACTGTACTTCACGTTCATAGCAATAGCAAAAGTAAAAGCACTTGTGATTGTGATGCTTGCAGCAAACACATTGATGCAAATTGTTGTTATCAGCAGCTATGTGAGTTGCATTGAAATTATCAGCACAATTGGAAACTAAATCAGCACAAGTGACATTGACGGTATCATTTTGTCGTCGTTGTCGTTGTTGCTGTAACTCGATAGAATCGATGCCTTCATATGTTAGATGTTGTTCGTTGACTGATGATGAATGCTCATTTACATCGCTTCTAACCGTAACTGGTGTAATTGCCGTTGATGTTTCTTTTGCATTACCGTGACATTCATCAGCTGACTCTTTCGACGTTGTTTTTAAATCGCTTTCAATAGACCTGAAACCAAAGTAAAGTAGAATAAATAATTATCATCAGACTCGTGTTTTCTCTATGCGTGATTTAAACAAATAAAAATAAAAATTGTAATGAGTTAGAAGAAAAATGAGTTAAGATCGATATAGATAAATGAAATTTATTTAAAAGGCGTTAAATATCAAACTGTACAAGCATTCGAGTCAAGGTCGCTTAAAATACTCGTTCTCGAATTGCGGGATGAATAAATAAGTTACTGGCGGGCGATACGAAAAATATTGAATGAGATGAATTTTTGCAGAGGGAACAGGAAAATGGTTGAATACAAATGTTGACAAAAAATGTCGTTTTATCTGGATTATCGACATGTCAAGTGTTTTTCTTATTATATTTTGGAAATTGACAGTTAATGAGTTTCAATTTCAACACACGAATAGGCTTTTGTTAATAGTTTTCTTAAAAAACTAAATAAATAGACATAAAAATCAACTTCAAACTTAAAGAAACTGACAAAATTAAAACAATGGAATGTTTTTTCATACACAACTCAATGTGTTAAATTTAATTTATAGGCGAAAAAATATCTGCGAGAAATGTGAATGAAGAATGCAAAAACAATAAAAACGAGCATAACCAGAATCTCACATTAATTTTATGTCGAGATTGCGTCAAACATGAGGTTTAACATGGTAATGAATTTTTGCGTCGTCGGAGTTATGCTTTAGTTGGAAACGATATTGAAATTAATGCTTTATGCTCGGTGTGAGTATCTATAAAGACAATAAAATCGATTTGAATAACGTGAAAATTTCCTAAACTTGAAACCATAAGCTGAAGCCATGAACTGGTTTTTCATCAGCCTCGACAGTAAAACTCAATCATCGAGGTAAATAGTTGGAATAGTTGTGACCATGTTAATGACGTTTACTTTTCATGTTATTAAAGCTAAATGAGAAATGACGTGGATTAATATTTCACATCTCGAGAAGAAAGAATTATGTTTTATTACTCATGTTTACCTGCAGACAATTCATATTTTTTGAGGTGTGATGAAAGCTTTCATCAATTGTGTAAACAGAAATTCGAGTGAAAAGCAATTTAACAATAAATAACCAAATTTTAAAACATTTTCACAACTGTTTGTAGTCACAAAAGCAGAAAACGAAAGTTTATCAATGATTACTGTTAATTACAAATTACGATTGTTACACAATGCAGTAGCTCTGCGTAATAAATTGTGATTTTTTATGATTAATTTCTTTTTTACTTCATTAAATTTCGTGCAATGAACTTTATGATTGATTTGTTTTTGATGCTCTCAAGCTTACTTCCAAGGCTTTAAAATTACAAAGTGTCAAGTCAAACTTTTTTCTTTTTATTTTTAACTGATAGCAAATTTCATATACATTAAACATTAAACAATCCTCGATGTCAAAGCTCATAAATGTATTGCATGTCATGATAAACCATCAGCCATGAAAAGGTGATGAAAACACGAAAAGCGCAATTTTTTGTTTCTTTTTTTGATTATGCATGAAATTTTATTACTTTGATGTTGATTTATGCTTTGTGCTTGAACGTGATTAAATTACAAAGGAACATTGAAAAATAGTTGACTAGTCGTGTTTCAATGTTCCATTCTTGAATTCTATTTTTTTAAGTTTTTCAATTCTGCAGTGTCAAGCACAAATCTCTAGTAAAGCTGCCAGTCATGGCACAGTGATTTTTAGAGCAAACAAACAAAACGGCTTTATTTTAAAGGTCAAGTGAAAATTATGTTTAAGTATCAAGAGAAGAAAGTAAAGCATGTGTAAAATTGGATGGTACAAAGTTACAGCAATGACGAAATATGCGAGTAAGTACGTAAACAAGCGCACTGATCTAGTATCATTTCGTTTTGTTGGAATGGAATTAGTAAAGTATGAGCCAAGGCATAATTTTTATGTTTATCGAAGCATCTCATACATCATGTTTCGCGCCAGAAGTCAAGGGAAATGCAATCACTGGCCAATAAAGCATCTATAAAATTAAAAACAGTAGATAAATAACAACAGCAAAACTTGAGAAGGTTTAACGGTGACTCGTTCTTATATTTATTTATGTAGATATGTACAAAAGTGTTTTTTCAATTGCAACAAAGAATCGACTAAGTATTAACGTCCAATTGAGTTTCATTAAAATCGTATGTTTTGGTAATTATTCTGGAAGGAAAGAAAAGAAAAAAGAAAAGAAAGAACATGAAAAAAGAAAAAGGTAAACGATAATAGAACAAAATACTGTTTCTTAAAGCAACTTATCTAAACGGGAGCAACAATACAGAACTTAATACTAAATTGATTATCTTCTACTCTCAGAGTTTTTTACTTTTTTTGTTTGCAGATTCGATAACTGTTTCTTAGCTTTTCTTCACCACAAACTTTAAGTATGCAAAGAACACTTTTATGTTTTGTTTCCTTGCTTTCTATTTTATTATTATAATTTTTTTTTGCTTCATCACGACTTTATTGCCAATGCAACGTTTCTCAACGAATACATCACGATACGTTACAGCTGAGAAAGAAATTTCAAAGCAAGCACCACACAAGACTAAAATAAATGAGAGATGACGAGGTAGAAGCACAAAAGTTAAGACGATTTCGATCTTAATTTTCAAGTGTCATGCATCAATTCACTTACAAGACGGATGTGATGATGCTTTTCCCACGACACGTGCAGTCAACAATTTTTCATTCTTCATTTTTCATTTTCATCATAAATAAATAGCAAAAGATATTCGATTGAATTCAAAAGATTATTTTGGCAACATGAAGTACAAATGTATCATTTCCCACCATCATTGTCAATTAAAATTTCGCAATCATCTCAAAATTGCCAAAGTATCTAATTAATAATTTTAATATTTAAGTAAAAAGTCATCATTAATGTGTTCATTGAATATATTTGAATGTCAACAACTGTAAAGGACAGATAACGACGGTATTCCTCTCTTATTTCAATGTTGTTGGTGTTTTGTTGATAACGCTTCGAGTTAGTAAAAACCTTTTCCTAACTTTTTTATAAAAAATAAAATTTATTAATGTGCGAGGGAGAGAGATGGAAAACTATTTCCGTCTTGTCATAATATATCATTTAAAACGAACGAAATATTGTTCTCCCACTAGAATTTAAATTAATACGATGTATGTAGTCTAGCATTTGGAAAATTTTTGGTGAATTTAAGTGTCGCATATCTTCTCGTTCATCGTTCATCGTTCGTGTGGAGTGAAAGCCATTTCCTCGTTCTCCCGCCTCTTTCTCTTGTAAATGCAGACATGCTGCTCATATTTATCGCCACAAACCAACGTTTTCTAATGCCATTGAAATGAAAATACAATTGCATTCGTAGTTATTACAAAATTGTGAGGGCCGGGACATCACATGGTGAAGAGTGTATGAGATGTTGTTGGCAAAAGTACTTATTTAACATTTCGAGTACGTTTGTGATGTATCGGAAGTAAATGTGGGATTGAAATGTCATGACGATGATATCATATTTCATCTGAATGTTGAAATTAATTCATACTAAGACATTGTTATTTTAGGAAAATTTATTTAGCTAAATTTTTGGAGAGATTTATCATGTTTTGTCTGGTTTAGGGTCTAAGGCTTGAACTTCAGAAATAGAAACAGACACAGTGAAAAAGAACAGCAATTAAGCATCTTCTTGATGTTTATCTGCTTTGACTTTTCATGCTTGAAAGCTTGTAATTGTTTAATGATTACGAAAGCAATTAGAACTTGACGTTATTATAAGTTAATGAGTGACAAATTATTTCTCTTGTATGTTTTTCATCTGAGATAAGCCTCGTCAATTTTACGTCAGCATCAAAGCCAAAGATTAACAGATGAGCAAAAGAAGATGACGACGATGAAATAAAAAAGAAGAAATTTTCACTCGATTTAACTCAAGAGTTGGAAAAGTGATTTTAAAAAATAATTTTCCTGCTTGTAGAATTTTTTTATTTACGCTTCGCTTGACTTATTTTTCTCCTTTTTCCATCTCAATTTTCTTTTTGTCAAACACACATACTGGGAGTACAGTAAAGCAGTAAAGTAAAGTACAAAGCAAATATATAAATATCGTCGCATGTATCACAGTTTCAAGCGTGGCATGGCGCGGATGGTAAATTTAGCACAGGAGATGCTTTCATTCTTCTTGCACGTTTTCCATTTCACATGATATACATAATCAATCAGTCAACAAAGCTTCACGACAACGACAACGATGAACCCAAACCAACGAATATAAGTATAAACAGACAACGAGAAATGGAAAAATCATTATTTTGTCGTTATGGATTCCCTCGTGTCATAACATCGAAGGCAATTATTACATGAATCTCGTTTAATTGAATTAATTCGGTCGATGTGTGCAGAATTTAGTGGCGAATGACATAATTCGATTAGCTTTTGTGGGGAAAATTTTGAAAGTGAAGAAGAAGAAGAAGATGAAGCAAATAGAAATTTATTTAATTAAGACCTGTTAAGAACGAATCAAATTAAACTTTAATGTGACTTGAAGGCGAACAAATGTCAGAACATGAACATCGCAAACAATTCTTGAATTACGTATGAGCGTGAATTGAATGAAGACAAGAAAACGGGAAGGAAATGGATTCAAAAGAGATTTTCATTGTAATCTCATAATAAATAACAATTTGCTTTAAAGCTCTTTGTCCCAGTTGATGGTAAGCTGCTTATAAAAGAAAAAATAATCTCAACAATGTTACAAATCTCACTGAAGTTATTCTCTAAAATTATTTTTCATTCGACTAATCCTGGCGTTTACTTGAAAGCTTCTTCTCTATTAACTGGGACAAGATGTGGAGAATGAAGCATTTTTCTGAGCTGATTTTATTATCTCGCAACGCAGCGCTTGAATACTGCACATTATATTCTCGATAGGATAAAAAGCGGACAGTCAGTTTGCTGCTTCTTTGTTATTGAACGAGATTAACTTAAATTACGTCTCCATAGTCGTTCGCCTCAGCTTTAATTGCATTTAATTGCCTTCTAAAGTGTAGATGAAATAATTTCACATCACAAACATATCGAATAGATGACGAAGAAGAAGAAAACTCCCAAATAAAGTGAAACGATGCGAATAACAGCATCATTTGTGGCGAGTTGAGTTTATTACTTCATCAAAAATGAGTTAATCTATCTCATCAAATTCACACATCAAATTACGTTAATTGAATTAACGCTCATCAGCGTTTCGCCCGGAGCTTCATTTACAGAAGTTCAAAGATGAATAAACTCGAAAGATTGAAAATCAATTTCATAACTTTACTTTGAGCTTCTTTTGCGAATTCTTTTTGACGAGCTCGAAATGTCTCAGATGGGAAATGTGTGGGCTTCTTCTTTTACTTTTTGTTTTCTTTTTCACTACATGTATTTATATTTTAATTTGAACGAACTGAGAGCGTGAGTTTTGAATGTCTGTGCTTCTTGTCTTATCACTGATAAGTGAACGTTACAATAAAGCAACTCATAAACGCTTTAATCGTCTTATCATTAACTCAGACATTTATTTCTTCGTTTCAAAGTATAAAAATCTAGATTGATTACACCACGTCGTCTCTTGATTACTCTGTCATATTTCTATTAAAAGAATTATAACTTGTGTTGGAATTTTTATTTCTGTTTTCATCGTTTTTCCGACAAGAACAAGAGCAACAAAAATAAAGTCAGCATTAATTCTAATTTTAAATCCAAGTGACTCCCTTTTGAGTCTTAAATTTTTGAGTATTTATATATACGAGCCGTAAAGCTGATAAAACAGCCAGCAAGAACCAATAACTTCACGGCATGCCGTCATGGGATGCATTCAATGAATGTTTTCTTTTTCCTTTCTTAGAGATTCCAAATCCCCTTGTCATTCTAGAGAAGTGGCGAAAACAACTTGAGGATTTTATGAACAACATGTTACACCGAATAGAAACAAATTGTATCATCACAGGAATGAACAAAAAAAAACAGAAAGGAATTGTCGGAATTTGTAAGTCTTCACGTACCAAATAAATCTCCGGTTTATGCGTGCGCCTTTTCTGGGTCAAAGCTCCTTGATATTTATGTTAGCAGTATCCACTGACGGTGTCAACTTTTCTCTCGTTTAATTCAAGTAGATAATAGATAAATAAACACAAAAAATTCTGTCTTGATACGTGACGTTATCACTTAACAAGGCAGTTACTTCCGCGAGAATAAAAGAATCACTGAAACTCAATAGACATAAAACAGAATGTTGTAATGATATAATCTTACAATTCTTATGCAAACTGCATAAATTAATTAAATTTAAAATTCACACACACTCGCGATTAAATGAATCTGTTGAAATAAAAGCTGAAAAACTGATTCCAACAGCGATAAAAACGACACCCGCGACTTATTGTCGACGAAAACGAAGAAGTAAATATTTTTTCAGTAGAATTTCACTTTCAACAGAAAACGTATTGAAAAGACAAGAAGAAAATGAAATAAAAAATCCAAAGACTCCACCGCAGGCGAAAAAGAAAAAAAGTTGAAAAGTAAACAACCGAGTGATTGTACACACGAAAAAAAAAGATTTTTGTTGAGAATGCGAGAGAAATGTAAAACATGTGAACACACAACACATATCATGACGACGAATTCATCATAAATATCGTTTGTATTTCATTTACATACTTACTTACTTGCGTATATTTTTCGGCACTCATCCGCTTAAACGCTCACGGTAACATCAGCAGTAAATATGTGCACGGAGTGGAAGCAATACGTAATATTTATTAACATTAGCATGTGGCGTTGTCTAGAGGCCACCGATGGCACCATTGATGTGTGAGTTTCGTTTTTATGATATTCTCTCAATGTGAACCTCATCGTCATTTCATTAATTAAACTCACACAAAGCAATTTATTTTTACTTTACACAAGTGCCAGTGGAGATGATTGTATTCGCATATCTCATTATCATTAGCACAACACCAGACCGTGGTTCAAATCAGAAATTAATAAAATCCCAGTGTTGTGGTGAAGATGATGAATGGATGAATGAAAGAATTATCTTGAGATTTGTTTCCGCAAACTCTTTAAGACTTCTCATCTTTTCACATCTAGGAAAGAATTATTTATTACGATGAGAACTTCTACTTTAGCACCGCACCGGTAAAATTGTTCTTTCTCAAATATATCTGAAGCTAAGTTCAAATCTAAGCATTTAGATGAGATAGTGTGGTTTACGGTTTGATTATTTCGCAATGTTAAAATAATTTTCTCATACGCTATCATCATCTCTGATCTCTGTTAAATGAGAATTTAAGATGCTCTCTGACATAGAAACGCATGATAAAATACAAATGTGAAGTTTAATTTGACTTTGAAAGTCAGGAACGTTTTTAATTGCGTCGTGAAGCGTGAACGTGACTAGTCATAAGTATCATCAACAGTACATGTCAGTTTACTTCTAAATTCAATTTGTTAATTTTGCAGATAGTTTATTGTAAATAAAAATATTTTGCCAATAACGAAAAGCAATTAACCGGCAAACACCTGAACGAGCATCAAGCAAATAAAAATTCTATTTAAGTCATTAAACATTTCAATGAGAACAACCAATCATTAAATGTTTTTATTAAATAAACAACCATCAGATGATTGGAGTGTAATTTGAAGGAAAAAAGTTCGAGTAGTCATATCGACAGAATTTTTTTGTCTTCTTCGTTTTTTTACTTAACAATTGAGTAGATACTTGAACATTAACTCCACGGAAACGATGTTGAATGTTGCTGACATTCTCGAAATAGGTATTTTCGAGGAAAAGATCAAAAGAAGAAATTGGTGGGTACAAAAGACGTTCGTTCCGAGTGGTGCAGTTTAAGTAAGTGAGCTCTCGTAGCATTTTAGATGAAGCTCGTTGAGAAAGTCATAAAAACCTACTCAAACTCAAAGTTTTTATTAATGTTTCACTCGGGGCTCATAAAACAGAAGAAGACAACGAGGTTTGATGTTCGCTAAATTGTAAGAAAACGTATTAAATTTCGCAAAGTCTGCAACAGATTGAAGGATCTTAAGTGTCACATTAAAAAGCTTAGCTTTCCTTTCAACCTCGCTGAGTTTCAATTAATTCTTTATTTATTTTATCATCAGTAACAGAAGCAAAGCTCAAATGCAAATGACAATACGTGCAATCGAGTTCATTAAATGGATGAAAACGATGTCGTTTGCTGCTGATTGTCATACTGCAGAGACTTGTATCAAATTAAAATCAGTTAAACAGAATTCGAAACATGTCTTTTAAACAAGAGATGAAAAATTGATTTATAAAAAGCTGATTAAATCTTCTCCAGAAATTAGTTGTGAATCATTATGTTTACATCGACATAAGCTGAGAAAATTAATTTTTTTTCTATTTTGAAATCATGTAAGAAGTGAAGTGAAACGTTGTCGTTGCCGTTGCGCCCTGTTTCACGATAATTTATTTTTTAAGGGTGGTTTTTGTGATTACAGTTTAAGCCTTTTAAATTATTTTGAAATCTACATCTTAAATAACTCATCATGCAATATTAATTTTAATCGGTTGTTGCTACAAGTACAAAAACCACTTAAAAGATGTCAAACTTCAGCTTAAAGAATTTTAAATTATTCGCTTGAAAGGGCAACAAACAATTTTCTTTCTCTCTGTGTTTGTGAATGTGTCGTTGAAAAGCTGATGTAGATAAACTGCTGTCATCAGTCACTGAATTTTCGTGCTTTTCCTGTAATTAAAACAGTAACATTGGAGTTGTTTCATCGTTTTAACCATATGCAAACATCCTTTAAGCAAGTCATTTAAATATTCTCAGAAAATGCGAGAATAATTTTAAAGTTTTTCTTCTTCCACTTAACTTCAAAGTATGCAAATTCAAAAAGTGCACAGAAAATCATTTATTATCGCTTTCGACTGATATCGAACCGTATTTATTTGATTTTCCACGCTATTTTCAATTCTCAATGGCACAAAAAGTTGATATAATGCTTCAAGTATTGATTTTGATATTTTTTCATTTGCGATCAACTCGTCAATATTTCTTGCCTTAGGGAGAAATTGAATATTTCTATGATATTTATGAAAACCAATTTGATGCACCAAAATAAAGTAAAGCAAAGCAAAGCGAGACAAAAGGAGTGAAAGACCCTCGAAATGCGCTTCGATATATCAATTGCAATAGATTCAAACCGTTCAATTTAGATCATCAAATATCGAGTAAAGCAAAGCGATTAGATATCGAAATATTGCTTTCAGGCAATTTGGGATTCGTTAATTTGTATCGTGGCTTAATTTTATTTCATCCTCTGCTTGTGATTTTTAACTTGAAGGGAATCGAAACACTGAGAAATGTTTTAATGTATCGAATTTTGCTGTTGGCAATGATGCGATGCGGTGCGTCAATGGAATCGACCAAATGCCAAATGTTTTCATTGGCCTTTTAATTAAATAAATTCATTCGAAATGCTTTCGAACGCTTGAAGTTTTATCATCTTTTTTAGGTATGTGTGTTTATATTTTAAAACTGAAAAAGAACAGACAAAAAAGGTTGAAATCATTTTTATCACCTAAGTATGAATAAATAAATAAATAATTGAGTAATTGTCCCAGAAAAAAAGAGAATTCACTGACATTCTGCACAATTTCAGCGACTGTCTAAACTTTTAATTTAACTGACTGTGTAAGCATCAACTCATAATTAAACATGAGGAGAAATTTCGTGCTGCTGTTGTTCTGATAGAAAAGCCACCAATTGTTTCACTTTATGATTCTGTGAACTCACATCAAACGCGATTTTATTTCTGGGCGAGTTTTCATCAAAATAATTTTAACCGGACAATGCCCCATCATCGTGTGCTTTGCGCGGCATGAAGATAATTAGGTTAAAATTAGACAGCGCCCGTGTAACAATGAAATCAACAAAAAAATGTTCATCGCTCTTTGAGCTCTGATTTTCCCTTTACTACTTACCCAAGTAGATTGAACTAGAGAGTTAAGTAAGCCGACATAAACGTTGAAGATTGAAGCAAACAGGGTGCGATCAAATGATTCATATAAGTTGAAAATAAACTCAAACATTAAAGTGTTTTATGAAACGAAACCGGAAGATTTTAATAAAAAAAAGTTTTAACTCAATTTCATTGAGCAACACGACTTTTAAATCGACTGCTGGTAACATACACAGAGTATTGGTAGAAAGCTAATTTTAGATATCAAAAAGTTTTGATCGACATGAAACATTTTTGAGCAATTCAATTGTTGTCTTGTTGTGTCCAATGAAATTGATACTCTACAAAATATTGGCTGATTACATTTCTGTCTACTCGACAATTGTCAATTGTTAATTAGACGGTATTGTGATTGTCAGCCTTTAATTTGTTCATATATCAATGCAAGCAGATATTAATCGTTGTTATTCAGCTCAATGGGCGAATGATTTCATTGACGATTGTGAATCCGAAACTCTGACGTCACTTTAAATTAAACAACTCTTCACATCGTCGTGTGGTTAAAAAAATATTGAATAAATATAAAAGCCTTATGGAATAACATCTCAAGGTCTTTATTAAGTTGCTATAACGAGAGTTCAAGACAACAAGTGTGAATAATTGAGTATAATTTCCTTGCGGGTGTAAATAATTTATTTTCAAATATTGAAATCATCGAAAATATTTTTGGTTTGGTGATTCGATCACCAAAATGAGGAACAGTTGGAATTTCCTAATTGAAATTTTTTCGCAAACCGCAATATTTGGGTTCACTTTTTTGACGCTTATCACACGCTCCACTCTTTTTCCCTTTAAAATGAAGTCAAATTAAAATGTGAAAAATGAAAATGGAGCAATGAAAATTCGTGTAACATATTGTGGTTTGAATGAAATGAAGCGGGAGGCGGGGGGAAAAGTTAATGTAAATATTTATGTTTATTTATGGTTTAATGAAAAATATTTTTTTGTGTGTGGCGCTTTTTATGCTTTTTTAATGCTAAGTATAGCATATGTTGGTCTGCAAAGATGAGACCACAAATCTCAACGACGCTAAACAAATTAATTAATTCTTATTAATAAAAATGACGGACAATTCTAACAAACTTTCCCTACACGTCGATTAATAATTTTCACCGCAATCTTCTCATCATTTCAGCTTGAAAATGATACCCCAAAAATGCTGATCACGCAAATGACGAAGTGAGTGATTAAAAATAATTGACAGTTTCTGCTCAAGCGGTTTTGCGGTCGATTAAAACTTTTTCCTCCTCGCACAGAAAGTTAAACTTCACTATTGAACAATTAATCAAACTTCAACTTTAACTTAAACCAAAGTCATGTTTTGAGATTGCATCAAATGGACGATAACAACAAAACTCGTTCAAAAATGCAATTTTTCATTAGCACACTGAAAACAAAAGCTTTATGTTTAAAAACTTTTTGGTGCTTCTGTTCTCGATGTTTAAGAATGATAAAATAAAAGTTTGTAAACTTTTCATTATGTCTTCAGAAATGTCTGCTTGTTGATATTTTTTTTGCTTCCGTGGCATTCAATAAACAATAAATTACAAGTCAAATAAGGAATTGAATATGAAATCAAATTTTACAATATGAATTTTATTTAAATTTAAGATACATTCGATGTAAAGTCAGAGATGCGAATGTAACAAAAATTGTGCTTCCTTCTCCTTATCAATTCTCATATTTTTATTATTTTATTGATAAAAATGTCAATCAACTCTTATACACATATACGAACTCTTAATTAGCACTCTTACTTTGTGCTACTTATTTACATGTAACGACATTGACTTTGTGTGTTAATTATGAACATTTCCAAATACGACACTCAATGCTTAAATCTACACATAATTGATTTAATTTGATATGAAAAGTGTCACAATATTAAACATCGGGAATGAAATGAAATTATTGTATGCAACACAATTGAAAGAAAAATGATAACGCAATTGCGCACGATTGTGTGACGCATACAATCATAGAATTCAACAACTTTGTTGATGTAATCATTCAGAAGAAGGCAACAAAAGTGAAAAAGAATTCAATTTATTATTCAAGCTTGTGTTGAATGTCTTATTAAGTCAAGTTCAAGACTTACAACTTGCTACAACCGGTAATATTTGTGACACATGTAAGTGAATATTAAGTCCAAGTGTTGTTCCGCTTTCGCTTTCCTCTCGCGTATTCTATCAATGCAATGTTGATAATTTTTGCAACAAATGGACGAGTTCCGTTCTAGAAAGAATCGTCTGCATTGATAATTCAATATTCACCCTCCCTTTCCTGCTTAATCAATGCAATTTATTATGAATTTAAAATACAAAAATTAAATAATTTAAATGCATCTTTTTTATTTAAATTTCCATTCGAAAGTTCATGCCATTTATGATAATGAAAGCAAACCAGAAGTGGCGACTGACTTCTTCAATGTGCTTAAGTAAATGTCAGTCATACAACAACAATTCTTACTGAATTTAAAGAAAAGAGAGAGAGAGAGAGTGAGAAAGGAGATGATTACGAGTGAAGTTGAATGATACGATCAGTTTGTTGCTATAACTTCTGTTTGCTATTCATATTTTTTATGTCTTAGAAATGCAATGCTCCATCGAGATTATAATTTAACTGAGTCTTGAAAATCTTTCATTTTGTCCCACATTTCCCACGAAAGAGAAGATTTTACATTAGCCAATAAATAAATGGCATGCAACGAACGACTCACGGAAATTGGTTTTCCATCTTGCACTTCGAGCAACTTTTGCAAGGCAATCGATAGATGTTTAGCATGTTTAATAATAGAAATTAGAAAGAAGTCTTGCTTGAAAGTGACAGAGAAAGGAAAAGAAGTTTGTGCAAGCAGCTAAACAAGTAAACCTCTTGACCCAATATTTATAAAAATTAAATTTTCGTGATCTCTACGAGAAGGAAAATAAAAACTGAAATCGAAACTTTGTAGATATTTATATTTTCTCTATTCGCTCAAACAGCGAACATTAAGTAAATGATCAACTTTCGAGTATATTTCATTTTTGGAAAGATGATTAATGTGAATTTAAATCAGTTGAACATGAAATCAATTAAATTCTTAAAACTTATTATAACGTTCAACGTTAAATCCGCAATTGAAATTGCAAAGAAATTCTTTCGTTAATTTTTCGTTCGGCACTATCCATTAACGGTGTTACATAATATGGGTTAATGGGCTAGATTTGATGGTCTTAAATATTTAAAAGTTCGAATTTTTAACCATCTTCGTTTCTATTTATTTTCGCTTTCGATTTCCTTTCGCATGTTGCATTATCTATTTACAAATATAACCGACCTGGAGACGCTAAGGCGGCACTCAATGGAGGCGTCTCATGTTTCTTTCTCATCAACAAAAGCATTCAAATGTTCTCTCTGGAACACAATCAAACATTTCGACTCATATATTGAACGATAAAATATATTTTTGGCACTTTCGACAATCGCACCGAGCAGATTTTTTTCATTTCTCTTATGCGATCAGGAAAATTCAAAGAAAATTTAAAATAAATCATTTATTTCATAATATTATACTTCAGTGAAATTTCTTATGCCTCATAAACCTCAACTTTGATGTCTATTTTTCTTTTGACGACCTTGAGAGAAGAATTCGAGAGATACTGACAAACAGATATAGATAACTAGTAACAGAGCACGATGAAACAAAGAAAAGATTTTTGACAAAAAAATATCGATGTCAGTCATTAAATATGAGTGAATCATGGTTATGAGAAACTAGTTTAGATATTTATACGATTTTTTTTTGCAAGAAGCGACAACGAAAGTTTTTGCGAGAGTTTCAACGTTTTATCATTCACCTAGATTAAGTTTAAGAACAACAACATAAAATGAGAAGAATAAAACAAGTTTAAAGTGAAAACTTCTTTTGCATTTTATATTCAAACAAACTTACGTACCTCTAAAAGTCACCGAAGTTGCTGTTCAACGGGAATATCTTCAATAAGAAGCAATTCCTAACAATTTTCTTTTTTGCAGTGTAACTATGTCTACGAAGAAATCTCGAACGGAACAATATAAAAGCAGCAATTCAAAGTCACTTTTGTTTCACATCAGAACTATTCATTTCTCTCATTAATCTACATAAATATAAATTCTTTGCGATCTTAAATATTTCTTCTTTTATTACTTTCATGTGATCACATTTTATACACTTGTTTCTTTCCTACTTTATTTCTTATTTTTATTTATTTTGTTTATTTTGACTCATACACTGTTAAAAAATATTCTTAAAGGATTTCTCTCAGAATTTTCCGAACGTTACTAACACAAATATGCGATAAGAATTTTCACTCTCAAGGATAATCAATAAAGTTGTCACTGTGATTTTAAAACTTTACTTAAACTTTAATCGTTTGAATATCGCACAAGATTTCAAGAAAATTAAATCAACCAGCCGTTAGTGAACTAGTCAGCGCGATTCACAACTGAATGCAAGACTTAGAAGTTTGTCAAAATATATAAAAACAAGAGTTGAGTTTTAAGAAAAGCTACAAAAATATCACAAACACTAACATCGGAATTTTGCTTTGTACTGAGCGCTACGAGAGAGCGAATGAAGAAAAAAATCGATGCGGAGAATGTTTTCGGTACAAAATCAAATGTACAACTGAATAAAAGTAAAAAATTGTTTGAGAGAATGTGCTAACCGATTTTTGCTTCGTTGCTACAACGATGGAGCTTCTCCCAGTTTTTTTTTCTTCTATTTATGCTTCCCATTCATATTGTTCATAGAGCATAACAATAGTTTTTATTCCATGTCTTGTTGAAAATAAAATTTATTTAATTTCTTTCTCTTGTTTCAAATAACCCGATTTAATGTTGTATTTCTTTAATTCTCTCAGGTCTAAGCGTCGAAAAATCTTAGAAGCATATTTCGTTACAACAATTATTTCTTTACTTTAAGTTGTTCCCGCGGTTTAGTATTTTAAATTTATTATGAGAGGAAAGATGAGATTACTGTTCAATTATCATATGACGGTACCCTCAAGTTTATTTCTAACTTAAGAAGCAAGAAAATTAATTAATTTTAACATTTATAAACTGCCATTCAAGTGGATTTAAATGCACTTTTATTTGTAATCATTTTCTGCATCATGGTCAAAGGTTGAAAATCTTTGCAACATATTTTGTTGTCTTCTGTCATACGACATAAATTTTAACAACAGATCACTAACTTCATCTGGAAACTTCTTCCCAAGTACAATAAAACTACAGTAAAAATCATAAAAGGTAGATTCCTTGAGTCATAAACTAATGTAGTTATTTATTACATGATTATTCCATAAAAGTGCAGAGCAATTCAAATTTTTCTTTTCTGGTAGCTTTTAATCGTAAAGCAGAATATCATTCAAATTGTATGCTCAATGTTGAGCATCACGAAAAATTTTTCGCCTTAAAGTTATGCAACATTTTATGTAAACTTGTTGTGACTCAATTAATGTCGTACTTTAAAAAGATAACAACGAGGAGGTAATAAAATGCAAGAATCTTCTTTAGAAAGAAATTGTAATAAAAAACAAAACATAATAAAATTCGCTCTTATTAAATTTTCAGTTTTAAAGCAGATAATTTCTACCAGTTTTGACAGTTTCAATCAAATTTATTACTTTTAAATTATTAACAATAATAACATAAGCTTCAGTGCTTTTCATTTTACAAGCATCTAAATACGCATATAATCCTCAATTCAACAGTCGTAAAATTGTATAATTAAATGTGTTTGTCAGGATTCATTTTATTACCAAGGGTATTGTCGAAAACGTTGCAAATATCTGTTTGTTAAATGACAGAGTAGTTAAATCACTTATAATTTCACCATTAATATTTTACAATTATTAAAGCTTTTCAAATAGTATTGAATTGATTTATTGTTGAAATTATGTATTTATGAATGTTTCATTATATTTGACCTGATAACTGTTTCGAAAATTGATTAGGCAGAACATTATCTGATTATCTTAACATGAATCAAAAATAGAATTTGTTCAAAAATAAATAAAAACCATTTAATTTATTCTCACATTATCAATTATCAACCAAACAGTTTTATTTGGAAGAAGTGTTCGCTAATATAAAACAAATAGTTAATCAAGAACCAATTAAACATTTCGAAATTAATTAAAGTACGATGTGAAGAAGTTCTTCATTTTGAGTGTCTCAATGAATTCCTGAATGTAAGGATGGAAATAATGAAACATCTTGTAATGTTTCGAATTCATTATTCATTCTTTATCCTCACTAAATCTTTTAATTCTGTTCACCATTTCATGGAACTTGAGAATTATCATCAACTCAATGTTTAAAATCTTTTTAAAGCTTTAAACTGTTAAAGCCACAAGGATCGCCTTAACCATAGTGCTTCCAAGTATAACCGTTATGTTCAGCTGCAATAAACTTTATAAGAGCAATCAAGTAATTTAGTGAAGCTCACAAAAACGAAACCTTTTCTTACTAGCTAGCGATGCAAGTTTGAAAATCCTTGCAAAATTCAAAAAACGAAGGAAATGGTTTGAAAAGAGTAAAACGCTACAATTTATTTTGCGACGCTTAATTATTTTATTGAATAAAGTCACGCAGTTCATCGTTAGTAATAAAGCAAATGCGCTATGTAGCTTAATTACACGATCATAAATCCATGCCGTTTATTTATTTATATAAGAAACAAAAAGCTTTCATAATGGAAAACTAAAATATAAATTGATTTTTCCTTCCTTACATAGCAATCGCTTTTTCATAAATTGCATCAAATTTACGCATTTGAAGATACATGCGGTAATATCACGAACGTTTAAATAATGGCAAGAAGAAAACTCGCCTTTTAGTTCTTCACTTTACTTTTATTTTCCTTTCTTCAATATAAACACAAATCATAATAGAAATATCGTTAGGTCGTTGGCAATTGTCCACATGGCGTGACTCTTTGAAAACAAAATATTATTTTCAACACACCCTCAACAATTTATTGTTACGATACTTCTAAAATCTACCATCGACGAGGAATGAACTTTGATCCGTAACAATGATTACAAACGGAAAGAATGATGCGAAATTATGTGTTTGATTTATATTACGCACGCCAAATGACAATTAGATTGTGAAGGAGAAAGAATGTGCTATGATTTATTTGATACGTAAATAATACAATTTTTATGATTAAATAAGGCTCATTCGTGTAAGCAATAAAATTCGTATGAATTGATTCGACAAAGCATGTGATTCACACCGACGCGAAACAAGAGATTCAGTATCAAAATAATTCAATCAAACTTTCAGAATTCCCGACTCTCGTTTATGCTCAATGATGTTAAAAGACCGAATTAAGATATTGAATATCCAATTCAATGTTCCCTAGCCGCTAGCCGAATTCCTTTTTTTCTTCTACTTTTCCGTCTCTCACTTCTTATCACTTCACTGATTTAGAATTAAAAAATGAAAGAATGAAATTCTCACCGAGAATCGCACAATGAGGATTAATTTCCTTCTTTTATTATTTCTATGCTCTTCTCATCGCTTTTATTCGTACTTGGCATTTGGCAACAATCGAAATTGAATTTTATCTCATTAATTTCTTCTCGGCTTGGAAAATTCAATTTGTAATCGAAGTTCGAGTGAAAAGTGGAAAGATGAAGTTAAGAAAGAAATTATCAATTTTCTTCACTTTTTTTTATTTTCCTTCCACACCATATAATCAAAGCGTGAAAAATCCCTCCAAGAATTATCATTATCTACAATGATTTCATAAACCTTTCAAAGGAAAGTGGAAGTGAGATTTAATTAAGAATGAAGGGAAAGGTAAAAAAGAAAGACTTTATGGCTCAAAGACACTTTTGCCTTATTTTTAATTAAGGAAACTCACGGATTATTTCCATTTGCAGAAGTAGATGAAAGAAAAATTAATAAGAATAAAAATGATTTAATTTTCTGATAAAGATTATCCACTTTCAGTCGCATGAATCGCTGATCCATCATAAAGCAGTTAGCGTAAAAATTGAGAATGAAATGTCGCAGATAAAATTTATCCAAACACATTTTCATTAACAGTTGAAAATCTTTAAGTATGTAAACCGAAATTTCAAGTGATGATGGAAAATGAGAAGAAATTTAGAAACATGGAATGCTTGAAAACAAAGATTTTGTTGAAGTGAATGTCACACCACCAAACCAACCCACCATGAATATTAAAGTAAATCAAGCAGAATATGTATAATTAATAACATTTAATCTTTGTTCACCTGACATAGCATTAACAACATAGCGGAAAGAAACATAAAACTTCTCCATGCATTGATGTGGAAGCGCGTAGTAATTTGCTGATGTCAGAAGAACGTCTGAGAATGCGTGCGGCAAAGCTTTCCACTTGAAAACATTCGTTGAAATAATCATTATTTCTCCACTTTTTTGAACGGGGGGAAAATCGCAATTCTTAAGGGAAACAGAAAAGAATGAAGAAAAAATCGAAAGAAAAATCAACACGACACCCGCAAAAGTAATTAATCATATCAAATGTAGCTTTTGATATTAATTGTTGTGTGACTTGTAAAAAAGGAGAAGGAAAAGGTGAAAAAAAGGAGGCATGCCAAGGCGAAATTACAATTCGCTGTTTTTGTACGCTTTATGACTTTTATATGTATCGTGTAATTAGTGTAGTGAACAAACCACAGTCAACCGCTAAAAGCCTTCAATCAATGCGATTTTGTGACATGTCAGTTAAGTGCTTAAATCGATATGGTATCAAGAAAACTAATAATTATAATGCCTGAAGATTATCGAGATAAAATTGATCCTTACGGCGGTGAATGAATTTTTGCGCGTGTGTAGGGAAATGTAAAAATATTTAACGTCGTTTACGATTTGCATGAATAAGTAAGGTTGATGCACATATCAAAGTATAAAAGCGAGCGACACATGCTGATGATGCGAGCTAAACAGATTAAAATGAAAGTTTCATGAAAATATCGTCCGAGTTTATCAGAAAATTAAATCTTAAACAGCTTCTCGTCACGATTCAATGCGTTCATCGTAAATGCAAAATATTTAAAACATTTCTCGAATACGTCTTGAAGCGTGAATTCTTTAAGCATAAATATTAACATTTGTGACATAAATTTAAATGTTTCCTCAGTGATATTATCAAGGAAGAAATAATCATTTGTTCTAAAATAAATTTGCAAATCACAATTGAATGTCGATTGTATCATTAAGTTATCTGCAGAACATTGTCACTTTCTTCCACGTTTTCGCTTTCTTTTCTACTATCTCATGCCATGCCATGCCTGCCAAGAAGGAGAAGCTTGCCTTGAATTTATAAATACTTCTCATTTTAATGTTTCTTTTATTTCCTATCCCAGATGAAAATCCTTATTAACATTATAAAAGTATAAAAAAATTCATTTAAATTCAAAACACGGAAATTCTTTTAAATATGTTTCTCAAATTGCTTCAAATAATTGATAACGTTTATGCTAATGGATTTAATTTTTGCTTACCTCTGCTAATCTCTAAGGCATACGTAGATTGATTTTCATTTCATTAATTCATGAACTTCCTTTTTAGGACTAAAATAAATTTTAACTCGAAGGTTTAAGGCCATGCATAACAGACAGTGATAAATAATTAAGATGAGTTAATGTTTTTTTCTTTACAAAACAAGAAGAAGAAATGTTTTACGTAAAGCTTTCAAAAGTTTTTTTATGCTTCTTTATCCTTCAAGACATGTTGCCCTTATCTTTTATTTAAAGGTCCTTTGATATAATGCCTTAAGATGCTTCCCATTGTTTTTCTTGGTCAAAAGGCAAATATTTTATCAATCCCTTCATAATCCGGATCGACAATAAAGATTGAAAGCGATACAATCTATTCTGAACCAAGAATGGTTTTTGATACTTGCTACAAAATGTTCAAGCTTATCCTTAGGCTTGATTTGTAAAAGATTTTTTTTATTCTGGTGTCTTTGGAAACTTCGTTGGCATGGCAAAAAAAAAGTTTGACGTATCTGAAGATTTTCTTTATCCTTATTCAAATCGTCCTTTTTATACTAACAGAGATAGTCACGCGTTATATAACATGATTAAGTGGAGAGAAGATTTAAACCAATCTCTTTCTTCCTTTTTTTTAATTTCAAACATTTAATGCTTCGGGGATGTCTTCATTGTCACTTACTCCCCCTTCTAATATCTCATTTTTTACCTCTGTATTTAGTCAATGTATTACCTTAAGGATGAAGAATCCAAGATGATAAATAAGGAAAAAATTATACCCTCATTAATTTCAGGGTAAGTTGAGACGTAAATTTTGTTATTCTTTTTGTTTTTTTTTTCACTGTCATCATGCTCTGTTGCATTTTTTAATTTACTTTAGATCTTAAGCGAGCTTTCAATGGAACTTGAATTAAAAAAGGAGAAAGTTTTACGACCTAGCGTCAGAAAATGAGTTTTGGTCATTAAGTTAAACGGTGGTCTGGAACGTAAACGTCGTCGCAACATTTATTAATGAAGTCAGCGGCTTCATCTTGATATCGTCACACAAAAAAGTGAAAATTTATTCTCGTCACTGCTGCTTTATTGGGACTGAATTTCTGTAATTATTTTCTCAGATCAAATCAAAGTTTTGTAATTATAAAACTTTTAGACGAGACCTCTAGGGCAATGAATAAAATAAAAAATTATTAAAACTTACACAGAAAAGTTCATGAAAAGTGGTTTGGCTTGGATTAAATTTTACTCACAGCATTTCAATGAATCAGCTTTGAGATTACACCAACTTAAATGATTTTGATATCAAAAGACATTTTTCTTTCGCATTCACTGCAGTTTCTCTCGTTAAGTGCTTGTCAGAGATGCAAATATCTTCGTAGTTTTTCTTAAATACTGGAATTTATGCTTCAAGTTTATCCTTTCATGATATAAATAAATTCACGTTTAAATTACGGAGAGTTGAAGGGATGAACATTTTACATATGTACTGATATAAAATGTATGGATATGTGTTTTAATATAAAAGTCACAATGAATAAAACAGAGAATCTCATAACGTTTTTCAATTTCAACTTTCAAATAATCTTAAAAGGAATTTTTTTCTGAAATTTATTCGACAGA
Organism: Clunio marinus; assembly: GCA_900005825.1. Classification (NCBI taxonomy): domain Eukaryota; kingdom Metazoa; phylum Arthropoda; class Insecta; order Diptera; family Chironomidae; genus Clunio; species Clunio marinus. The sequence continues at coordinate 176,187 of CVRI01000010.1, forward strand.
AACTTGCAAGTGAAAACCTTAAGAAGCTCTGCTGAATTATGAATTAGTTTATATCAAGAAAATATGGATTTAAGAGAGAAACTGACAAAATATTCTTTTTTCTATTAACATAATTTAGAAGGTTCAAAAATGAAACAAACAAAAAAGAATTCCTTGAAGATAACATCAAAGTTTATTTGTACCCACAAAAATTCGCGCTTCATTGAAAAAATTAGTGAAATGTTTTGTAATAATTTCAGTTATAATGCTCCGTTAAGTTTATGAGGAAAGCCACTCCTGGGAAAGTGACAGAAAGGTCATGGTAGTCTTCAACCTAACATATTTCACTTAATAATTTTCAGACAACACTTTCACACCCAGTCTTTTGTCCTTGTGACCTAAAAAAATTCGTTTTGCCTTCGAATGAAACTTGGTTGTGAAAAAGAAATTTTGTGATGGTTTCTTTTGGAAAATGAACTTACTTAAGTTCATTGATTAATTTGCTCATTATCATTGCTTCTGCTTTTGTGACAATATTGACTGGAAAGCATCTTAAACGCCAAAACTCTAATTAAATTATTATAAACTCTTTCAAAAGAAATTCCATCGAGATTCCGATCATGTTTTGTGGTGAAAATCTCTTGAAAACCATCAGGTAAACACCCTCAAATTATCTGTGATATCCGAAAAAAGATGAAAAAACTTTCAGTCGAGTAAAATGACTAAATCTGTCCGTAGCAGTAAACACTTGAGCCACGTATCTCAAAGAGTTGGGTCGAACTGTTGAAGGTTTGCACGTAGATTGAGAAAAATCCTAGGAAAAGATCGATTTTCAATTAGATATTTAGAAAGAAAACTCTCGATTAAACTTCGACTATCTCTCGAACTCACTCGAATTAAGATGAGAAGAAGACAGAAGAAAGAAGAACAAGGAAAAAGTTGAAATAAATAAAAACCAATGGCAGATTGTTGCCTGTTTGTTGATTGAAGGTAATTTCCACATTCTTTCTTAATTTCCTTTTCTTATTTATCTTTTCCGTTGCCGTCAATTTGGAGTGTTTTGATTCTAATTAGGTTTGATTGCATAAATAATTTCGAACTTTTTTTCTGCGTACGTTTCTTTCTCTTATTTTATTATATTAGGAAGAAAACAGCGAGAAAGCTGTAAAAGAAAATAGAAAGAAGAAAAGTCTTGCTGAGACATTATGAAAATCATCGCGGAAAGGTGTCGAGAATTGCACCCTTGAGGATGTGCCAAAGAGAAATTTCACCGCATCAGAGAAAATCGTGTTGTAAAAATTAATTGAAAGTGCTGAAGCAAAGCTTCAGTCACATGACAGCCATTCACTATGAAATCTTCTACTTCCACGTCCATTCACAGTCTCAATAGACAAAAAGTTACAAGTTTTTCAAACTTAAACAAAACATTTTCATTCGAAAATGTTCGTAGGATTTTTATTTAAAATAAAAAAGGTTGAAAAGTTTGAGGATGTACCGTGGGAATTGTTCAGTGTGCTTTAGATTACAACCAAACCCAGAAAGGTTAGAAGGCAGATCCTGTCAACAGTTCAAATAGCATTGCAGAATATTAAAATGACTTTTCTCGCAAAAACACGAACGCTCATTTATTTGCAAAGCTTTTTCAATTTCAAAAATCGAGCTCATTGATGTTCTTGTCAGGGCTTTTATTTTTTGTGTTTTTCAATTGTTTGAATAGTTTTTCCAACTCTAAAGGCTCGGCCTAATCTGTCCTATGAAAATCGTTACATGGAGAAAGAAAACTCATTGAATTCAATTCTCATGAAGCTTTTAAAAAATACATTTCGCTTCGAAGCTGTTGTGAAATTTTAAATATTCAACATGATAAGTCGGAGCGGGATGTTGAGTTGCTACGGATGGTTACCGCATTTCAAAAGGGATAATCTCTTTAGTTTCTTTTTTCAAATGAAGTCGCTCGGTTCTAAAAATGAAAAGCTTTGTATTCACTGTCAACGCATAAATAATTGAAACAGAGAAATTTCATTGGGAACAATTCCATTCATTCAATTCAAAATCAAGAGACACTCACAGTTGACAAAATTAACGTTGATGACGTTGAATATTTACTGTTTACATTTCTCCTTATGACCCTAAAGCCTACCAACGAAATATTATCGGTAAACAAGATTTCGTTCAAAAACATGACACGTTTAAGCATAACAAGGGAAACTTGTCATTAAGTTTCGTATTATGTGAATATTGTTGGATAAGATTTGTGATTTTACGCACGTTCTCCACTTTTCAATGAAACTTACGAATTAATTCAATACAAAATAGCTTTAATATGCTTTCAAATCACCATAGTGTAGCTAAATAAATTAGAACTTTAATTACGATTTATCTTCAGAATTAATGCTGAGGGAAAAGAGATTTAGGATTATGATTATTAAATTATTCTAAGCTTGAGAAGATTTTTACAATGTTCTTTCAAAAAATCATCGTTGGCTTAATTAAGCTGCATAAATATTTTTTACATAGCATTATCGATCTCAAAACGATCCCAAATCAACCCCAAAATGATCTTACAACGTAAAAGATTAAAATCTAATCGCAATCAAATATAATCATGTAAAGAGTTAAAAACAATATTTAAGCGAAATTCTTGCTGAATTCATTTCAATTATTATGTTAATAAAACATATAAAAGTGACTTTTGCACACAAATTTCGCACATAAGTTTCGTTAAATTAATGAATTATTCATGTTATCATCTTTTCACTCTTCAAGATCTTAATCAAATAAACAAAACAGAAAAGAGAAAAGATAAAGCCCCTCAAAACAAATATATGTAAATATCTTCAAATGAAAATTTCAATAATTTCAGATTAAATTAGCATTGAAGGAAAATCTTTATTAAAATTTGGTTCTCAAGCGAACTGAAATATAATTTGTAATTTGTTCACCGTGAATCAACATCATCGCAAGTAAGCAAATAGATGTAAGAATGAAGCAGGTATTTTGATGCTCCATTCATGATTAGATTACAGATGAGAGAATAAAGGTATCTACTTATTCAAAAGCAATTAATTAAACATATATTTTCGCTTCACATATGCACCTGCTCATAATAATTAATTAAATGTTGAGATGAATGCGTTACGACTTCTTTTGTTATCATAGCACATCAAAAATATTTATTCAATAATTCTCAGAAAGTTTAATTCGTTAATATGAAAACTCGAAAATTCCTCCCACACAATTCGTTGTTATTTTAAACATTATTTTTGCAATTCCTCGATAACATAAACAACTTTTTTAATAGCGAGTTTTGTCAACTCGTCATTAATCTGGTGATAAAAAACCACTCGGAGTGTTTGAAGGTTTTTGCAACTTGACTTTATTAAGATGGGCTTCTTCTCGTCATCACAAATGCCGTCGTTGATTTCATTATCGCCAACTTGTGCCAATCGGTCACTTAGAGTTAAGGATGTAATCTTTTTCGGGTTGTCAGTGACTTTTATCATGAGAATATTTGTGTGTAGATTTTCCAAATCTACATAAAAGATTGAACTTTTTGTGTTACGAATTGCTTCAGCGAATTGACGTGTGTGTTGATGATCGAATCCCAATTGGGGAACAATTGTATTGAGCGCACACAAGCCGGCAGCAGCTATGAAACCAATCTGTCTCATCCCACCACCCAATGCCTTTCTTAAACGTCTTGCCTGATCAACAAATTGCTTCGTGCCGACAAGCAACGATCCCACGGGACAACAAAGATTTTTGCTCAAACAAAAACAAACGGAATCAACATCACGAGCGACCCGAGAGACGGGAACTTTCAAGTATTCGGCAGCATTAAAAATGCGAGCACCGTCCATATGAAGCTTCAATTTATTCTCTTTGCACACTTTCGACAGCTCTTCAATCCACTCCAGGGGAATAACCTTACCGCCTGTTCAAAACGCATTGAATCATTGAATCTTCTAGTTATCTTCAAAATTTCATATTTCGGATTCCTTTCTCATACCTGCCATATTGTGAGTTTGTTCAACTACAACCAGTTGAGTTATCGGTTCATGGAAATCACCCCCACGTACGTTTTTCTTCACTTCTTCAATCGAAAATGTTCCATCATCTGAGTTTGCCAAATTGTGAATGAAGACACTTGCCAGTTGAGATGCTGACCCTTGCTCGTAACGAAAAATGTGAGACCAATTTCCAACTATCACTTCACTCCCACGTTTATCGCAATGAACCATAACTGACAACAAAATAAAAGATTATTATCGTATCAAATTTCAACCAACACATACATGAATAGATTAAGAAAGCATGTCATGAATTACGTCGATGTTCTTCTTCATTACCTTCGATTTCTTAATTAATTTTAATTTATGCGTGAAAGCAATAAAACATCAACATGATAACTTGTTAATTGAATATCATCTAAAATGAATCGCTGCCCATGTGATCATGTTTAGAGTGTCTAGTTGGCAATGAAATTGTCAAGAGAATTTCAACTTTTATCAGACCATATTTGATAGTTTTGTTATTCAACGTAATTAATCTGAGAGTCCCCCTGAGTTCGTTTCTCTTTGTAAATGCATTTAAATGAAACAAACTTACTAGCCAAAAGATTAGCCATGGAACCAGAAGGAACAAACACCGCGGCTTCCTTTCCAAACATTTCCGCAACAACTTCTTCCAATTCCTTTCCCGTTGGATCTTCACCATAAACGTCATCGCCAATAACAGCTTCGAATATCGCTTGTCTCATTTCATCAGTTGGCACTGCCTTCATGTGATTCAATTTTTTTGGCCCCCCAAATCGAAACGATAAGAAAATTTATATTTAGACACTCGCCGTGTTGCGCACATTTTTTTTGTGTTTCATTCATCAAATTGAAACTCACCAACGTGTCGCTTCTTAAATCAATCACGCGATGATTCTTCAGATTCATATTTTCAAATGTACGACGATACATGTTGAATGATAATTGTTTTAAAGCAATTCAAATAAATTTGGTGAAGCGTAAATGACTCGTCTGAACAGAAGAGAATTCTTCTTCCAACTGACTTAAGCTCGCCGAATATTTACTTATGTATGTCTAAAATTCTACACAAAGAGAGTGATGATGAATACTAAAGAGAAAGAGAATTTAAAATCCGTCTTATCGTTGATTCTGAACAGCTGTTCATCCATCCAAAACATTCAATTTCGTATTTAAAGAACGAAAAGGTGAAAACATTCAAGCTAAATGTCGAATCTAAGCCTTTAAAGGAAAAGAAAGAAGAAAGTTTTGAACTACTTTAAAAGCTTTTTATGTTCTTTCAAGAAAAACTTTTTCTTTATTCTGTTTAAGTATCTTGTGATTTCATTGATTATCCTTCTCTTGCTTGCTTACCCAACTTACAAGTTGTATCGTCTTCATACTTTCCTCTCCATTTCACATAAGCCAAAGTTTAATATTTTTGAAAAAGAAAATAATTAAACATTTCTTTTTAAAATTTCCTTTAAAACTTCTAAACTTATTTTTTTCTTTCGTGTAGTGCTTTCAGGCAATTTTAATACACACAAAGTCAGAATATTTAAGAATAAATAAATGAACAAATTAAACATGCTGAGAATAGATGTTTTCCCATCTTAAAAGTAATGAAAAACTTTTGCTTTTTTAATTTCGATTTTGTATTTCTCTCTCTCTTGTCTTTTTTATGGGATAAACATGTAAAATGGATTAAAATTTTTATCAAGAACGAATGAAAGTTTCACGTTTTATAACAAGATAGGTTAAGTAATTTAGTTAAGTTCTAAGTATTTAATAATATCATTCTGAGGCACAGCTTATAATTATCATCAAAATGGTAGACATATAAAACTTTTATTTAAGTAGAAGCTTTAAGGTAGCAAGTTAAGCGAAACTAAAATTACCGGTAGGTTGGGGGTACTTAAAAGTTACTCTCATCTGAATTGTGAGGGTGACTATGTACTTAAAATCTTTTCAAAATAATTATGATGTTATCTATCTAGTCCTAAGTACATGTTTTAGCTGATAAAACTTAAAATAAACTGAGTTGTCTTGTTTGTGTTTATGTCTATTGTCTAAATATTCTTTGAAGGGAATGTGCAGTTAAAATATTTTTAGCTTCTTCTCAGGTAATATTTTCAGGAGATTATTTGGAACAGTAAAATTTTAAGTATTTTCATTCAACCAACAAGATTCACGAATAATTTATTGCTTTAGGAAACATTGAAATTTATGCTTCTTACTTAAACTATACATAAGAGTATGTGCGTTATCGAGAAACAATAACACGCTTAAAATGAACTCAAAGGCACAAATATGTTTGCAAAAATTTCTTTTCTTTCTACTTTCTTAAAATTTCTTCATTCATTTTTCGAAATTGAAGAATAATTTTGAGCTTAATAATTTTTTATTTTATCATTTCATTACTAATTGTCATTGTTATCATCATAGCTTGTGAGTTTTTCTTCTCATTTTTTCGGCTCGAATTTTATCCTAGAAATACATTTTTTTGGGAATTTCGTTTGTGTTTAATGATTTCTTCATTTAAATAATTTTTTGTTTTTATTTTAAGGCTTTCATTTACAATTTCTTTAAATTGAAAAAGTTGTCTTTTTCATTTGAACATCAAAATTGATAGATAAATGAATCAACAAATTAGATGAATCCGAGGAAAATAATCTCATGTTTAATTACTTAAATATTTATGTTTCATTAAACAAATGATATGCTGCAAGTTTCTATTTGTGAAACGATTAAAAGCTAAGCATAAAATAAGTTCAATTAAATATTAGCTAACTAATGCGGAACGTGTAATTCATTTATAAAGACATCTGTTTAAGAAACTGCTTCGATGTCCTTCAACTTCTTATAAAAGCCTTCGAGAAAACTCACTAATGTTAAGCAGAAACCTTTAGAAGCAGGAATTAATGGAAACTCAGGTTTCACTGTCAGAATGAAAAGAAAAGTAAATCTCACCATCAAAAGAATCTATTTAAGTATCACATTAACGGCAAACTCACCATTGGTAACTTCGTCTTTATGACTAGAGCTTATCTCACTCAATTCCATCCACGACTTTATTCTTTTATAGAATCTTTCACCCACTCGTCTAAAGTGTTCATGAATTTGATCTTTAAAGACTTCTGGCGGTGATGCAATCAACTTTGTCATTGACTGAACGAGTTTAAGAACAACCATCTCGTTATACATTCGGGAGTTTTCCTTTCCTTGTTGTGTTCCTAAATGTTTTAATAGAAATTACGAGAAGTTCTTCAAATCGACATCAATAAACGATAAACAAGAACAAACCTCGCTGTTTTTCATAACCAGCTTCATTGTAGTAAGGTTCATCAACGAGAATAAGTCCTTGGATGGAAACTATCACTTGCAGTAATGTACTGCTGTTGGGACACCAAACTTCACTGCCTCGACCCGACCATGTACCTAACAACGATACACAAACTTTTCCATCCTCGTATAAATTGGGATTTAAACGGTCACTGCAGTAGCTAATATAATGGCACAATGGTGGACTCATTGGATAATCGTGGCCTAATTGAATATCAAAAGCAAAGAGTCCGTCTTCGTATGGCGTGTTCTTCGGGCCTTCAATGAGAACGCTCAACAAATCAAGACGATCTTCAAATGAACGCACCCACACACCCGATGGTAAAGAATTTCTGAGCAATTTGTGTTCTTTTTGTACAGCTTTAAAGAAGGAATGTGCATTGGTTGGATGAAAGACTGTCAAGTGATATTTATGAGTATTTGGAACGTTTTCAAGTATTTGAAAGTTTTCATTCGTTGGCAAAACTTCATTGTCAACTTTTTCTTTTAATGTTTTCTTATCAACTTTCACTGTTGCTCCATTCTCAGTAATGTCATACGTTTTGACTTCATCAGGTGACGATAAATCGTCATCAAACTCACTTTCAGCTTTGGCAATGACTTTTGTATCCATTTCTAGATCAACAATCTCCTTAAAAGTTTCACTGGGACAGTAACGATTGTTAATCTCTTGTAAAGCTTTCACAAGCTGCATTTTGATGAGAGAACAAAGTTTAGCGCAAACTGTGATGACAAAACTTCCCGAAATCGAATCAGAAGTCTCGATAATTTGACGGGAATTTTCAGACGTCGATCCATTATCCAATGTAATTAAAATTCCTGAATCTGTGCTGTTCTTCTCACCATCATCTCGACTTACTCGCTTTGGTGATGGCGTTTTATGTGCAGACGATGGTGAAGAACTTAAAGACAACTTTTGACATTCGGCATTGTCGTCAGTTATGCTTGAAATGTCTGAAGATGTCGACAAATTACATTTGCCTTGTTTGTTCCAAGCCTCTGAAGCAACAACCAACAAATTTTGTTTCTTCGTCGGTGATTCTTGACTCGTTTGACGTGTTGACGATTGGAAACATGATTTTGTGCTTTCAAAGCTACAATAACTGCTGTTGTCTTCATGACTATTTGAATTTGAAGAATACTTTGTCGCTTCCAACAGAGAAATTTTCTTAGTGCTTGGCTTTGTGCTCTCAACTGCAACTGACGGACAACCGAACAATCCACTAACTGGAACTTCATTGAACAATCGATTTTTCTTCTCTAGAAGTCTGTCAGCTGTCGTTTGAGATCCACTCTTTCTTACTCTCTCCACTAATCCCATGAAGTTCGATTCATGGAAGAACGAAGTGTTCATCAATCGATCCAAGTAACGACATTTCTTATAAACCATCAAAAGTTTCTTCATAACTTCTTGTGATTGTAAATTTGGATTAATTATGAACAATTCTTCAAGACGCGCCATCGCTTTACGTGCTCGCTCTAAATTAGCTGTCAAATGTTGCTGTTGTGGCATCCCACCAGGTTCACTAAATTCATCTTCAGTCTGCCAACTCTCATCATCAGAATCGCCGCCATTTCCCCAGAAATTATTCTCGGAATCATATTGCCCAACTTCAAACAAGTCTTGAGGCCAACACATTGTAATTGTTCCATCAACCCACCACACTTTGACTCTTCCTTCTGGATAATTGTCAACAACTTGACCAGCAGTTGCACAGTTTTCAGTTGGAAAGTTTGCGACTCTGATGACAATTGTTCCAGGTCGATATTGAAAGTCGGGATGATCTTTAAGATCGTAAACGCTGACTTCTGATGCACCTTTATAAAGTGGCGTTGGCTCATCGATATTCGTGTATGTGCTGAACCATTTGACTCTAGCGATTCGTCCTAAATGATCGACTTTTTGAATAACTCCATAGTCACGGTACGATGGATTCAGATTTTCAGCGTCGTTTGCTGCCAACACAAAGTCGGCTGGAAAGAATTCGTGATCATCAAGATGATGAATTGGGCAGAGTTCAACTGATGGAATGTCGCCTTCAATGGAACCATCTTGCCAAACAACGGTTGCCCAACTGTATACAACAAGCGCTTCGGTAACAACGCGATCGTTAACTTGCGGAATTTTAACTTCTTTTGGATCTCGTTGCTTGTGTTTCTTTAATTTTCTAATTTTGTGCGATAAAAGTGGAGATTTCTTCGGTGAACCTTTTGGCGTTGGATTACTTGAACATGATGAAGCAGTCGTTCCACTATCTGACAGATTCTCATCGTCTTCTTCTTCCTCTTCTTCAGTCTGCCAATCATCACTTTCAAGAAACTTCTTCGGTGATGATGGACACAATTTTGTACGATCACATTCCGATTTTCGTACATGATCACATTCACTTGCTTTCTCACATTCTGTTAATTTTATCTTTTGATTATCAAATTCATTTGTGCTGCTATTCTGTTGGTTTATGGACAGATTCATTTTGTTACTTAAAATTCGATATTTATTGCCTGATGAAGAAAGGAAAATTAATTAAATTAACTTCAAAGATGATCAAATTACTTACTTTGTTCTTTCTTCCATTGAGATTTTCTAACAATCACATCACTCTCGCAAATCTCTAAATAATTTTTATCATTAATTTGTAGCATGCAACTTTCAAACAGATTCAAACGTTTCATTCGTTTTAAGTCATCGCCGGTGATGTAACTCTTGGGAATTGCTGAATCTTTTGCTGATGCTGTTGAATTACTGTCTTCACATGATGCTTTACACTGCCAATGAACGTAAACACCATCGATGTCAACAGATTGCACAATAAACTTTCGATCTGTTTTGTGCTTTCGACTTGTTCTCATTTCAGGTGTTTGGGTGATCCATTTGGCGTTATCAAGTTCACTTACGGGACCAATTAACATTTGTCCAACATAAAACATTGCACTCGAGAACATTGACTTATTATTCTTCATTTTCAATGGAAAATATTCAATGTCGGGACGAAGTTCTAGTACGGATCCGCAAGTTGACCTGAAATAAATTTCAATAAAAATTTGAAGAAAGAAATGTGAACAAAATCACTCACTTTAATGTTAACTTCTCATCAATATTCTTTGTACTTCCGACCCATGAATCTAAGCATACAGCATTATCACGTGGCATTGACAATGGTACGAGTCGCTCAGATGAAACATCTTTAATGACAAATTTGGAATTTCCTAAAATTTTAAGATCTGCTTTGACGTGAATCTCTCTACAGTAGCCTCTTTGTGTGTCACTATTTGTCATTCGTCGAACGACATCGCCTGGCATTAATGTTCGATCTGCCAAACCGATCTAAGAAGCGTCAAATTTTCAATATTACATAACTTTTTAATTTATCCAAGGAAAAGGACATCACATAACAAAAAATTCTTATCTTCTGAATTAAACTTACATTTCGTTCTGACACTATTTCATCCTTTCCTTCAGGATACCATACAATCTAAAAAAAAGTTGGAATTCAGTAATTATTAAATGTTGGAAAACTTCATTAAGGAAATTCTGTAACAACCCTCAGCTCTCCTTTTCGTAATAATTTCTCCGATTCTGAATGATTTTCATATTCTCCATCACTTGGTACCTGCAAAAAACATATAATAATGATAAATATATGTCGTGAAACGTTTTATCGATAATGTAATGAGAAAAAAAGTTATTTAAGGATATTGGAAAAAAATATTCCGGAAAAAATAATGAAAATGAAAAATTTCTGAAAACTTTACTTCATTCTCTACGATTAATCCAAATTTCACAGATCCTTTCTTGTCTACTGTATAAACTTGATCTTCATAAAAGTACTGATTCATTTGATTGTTGGTATTTAACTTAAATCTTTAAAACACCTATCCTGAAAACTTATTTTTTATGCTAAAAATATGCTAAGAATAATGTCAACAAATAAGAGTTTGAATTTTTGTGCTGAAAAGACGTTAAAAATTGTCATACAGAAAGGAAAAATTGAAAATAAAATTCAATCACATAAAATGATAATCAATCAAGCTTTGGTTTTGATTTGATTTCTTTTAATGTCATCTTCATTTTCTTAGTAAATATAATACATTTTAAGAAGAAGAAAACCTAATGATCTTCATTTGCATTAAATATTTTTTATTCATTTAAAAGCAGGTCAAGTTGTAGACTTCATTTCTTATCACTACAATATATGAAAATAAATAAATAAAAAGGAAATTGTTAAAATACTTTTTATTCAAAAAAGAAGCTTATTTTCTTAAAATTTAATGTACTTTATGTGTTGATTTCAATTAAATTTGAGAGTTGCAAAATATTCGGTTGTCAGGCAAAAGATTTTTGTTTTTCTCTTCTGATTTTTCTCGTGAAGTGAGAAAGATTTCCAAGCAACTTCTTTGAAAAGCTGTCATTATTCGCGATTTACTATTTTTTTAGGATCTTATCAAGATTGTCTATCGAACACGAGTTCTCGTTGTTGTTATACGTCGCAGTTGCTTCAATAAGTTTCTGTGAAGGTGTTTTTTGTGTCTTCCACGACTTCAGCTTTGCTTCAAGGTTCTAAAAGTCAAGATAAATGTTAATTTAAAATGATAACTTGTAAGTTCTTCATAGCACTCACATCCAATTTTTTCAAAAGGTCAGCTACAATATTCAAAGCTGAAACTCTTGTGCTTGCAGCAATGGGATTGTTATTGACACTGCAATCATCTGTTGAATTTTTCAGAAAGAGAAAATTTAAAATTCCAAGAAATTATGGTAAAAAATAATCACAAACATACATTTAAGGACATTAGATGATGACTTGTTGTGTAAAGAGTCATTAATAAGAGGTTTTTGAACAGAACTTGCGGATTTAGTGGATCCACCGCTCACATTATGAATTGTTGTGTCCAAAAAGCTGGAATTGTTGAGTGATAGCATCGAGTTGTTTGTTTTATCCATGGACGCATTCAATGATAGATTATTGTTATTTCTGCTATCATTAATGTCGTTCAGTTTACTAACATTGCTGTTCATTGAAGTGTTGGATTTAGTTGGTGATGACGAGGCGCTTATTGTACTTGTATCAAACAATGGGTTACGAGGTGGTATCGCAATATTTCGGATTTTCAATTCTTGCTTGAGATCTGTAAAGGTGAGACAAAGAAAACTTTACTCATCTGTTTGAACTTGACAATCCACTTTAAAATAACTCACCTCTCGCCTCATCCATTAATCGTTGTAAATTTATTTGCATTTGCTCTTTCTCATCAATTTCCATTTCAAGCATAGCATTTTTCTCGTATGCTTGATTAAGCATGGCTTCAAATCCTGCCACACTTTCACTCACTACACGATTAGTCCTTTCCAGATCATCATTTTTCTGTTCAAGTTCCCGAATGTACATTTTAAGTGAGTCCCGTTCAGCAAGAAGTTGGTTGTTTCTCGTCTCATATTCGTTTGCGTCTCTTTCATATAATGTTAGCCTTTGCTAAAATTCAAATAGAATTATTAGTAAAAATATAAAACATTCTAATCAGAAAAGCAACTCACCCTTAAAGCATCATTTTCGTCTTTTAAATTCACTACTGTTCCATTTAAATCGCGGATTTGTTTCTCATTCTGAAAGAGACTTGTTTCAAGTTCTCGTTCAAGCTGTCTTGACTCCTCCGTGAAATCTTCAAACTCCTTTTGACACTCAAGTTTTCTTTAGAAAAAAAAAGTAGCGAAAGAAAAAGAGAGATAGAGAGAGAGATAAAAACAAGATGAGATCATCAAACAAAATCTGAATGATGTTAAATTAATTTGAAAACTTACTCTTGGGTACAGAGTTTAGCGAGTTCTTTCCAGTAATGACATTCTTCCTCTATTGAATTGAACGTTCGATGCTCCATTTTTTTGTTTTTTATAAGTTCCTTGATATTATTTTATGAGTATTTTTTTTACAAAATTCAAATCAAGATTCAAATATTTTTTTAATATCGACAAATATCGATTTTTATCACTTTTCTTCACAATTTCACTACAAAATATGATGAAAATAATCAAATTGAGTGCAGATATTTTCCATAAATCTATCGAAATATATTAAAATTCGATAGATTTGTATTCTGGTAGGATTTTTCTATTTCAATTGGTTTATAAATATGTTAAGAAAAGAAAGAAAAAAGTATTTGATTAGAACCGGACACTTTCTGTCCGGGATGCTTACTTTTCATATGATGATAAACTTCGTTGGTGAAATCTTAACGGACTGTCGAGATATTTAAAATTAAAAAACGTTAAATGTATAGCATCAGTCTTGATGATGTTAAAAAATGTAAACAAAAGTTATTTCAAGTAAAATTTTCTGCTTTTATTATTTATGCACATTCTCTAAAGGATTCGTAATTTTTGACAATATATTATAAAAGTAAATATGAAATCTATGTAAGTTTTTAATGCTAAAAAGATATAAAAGAAGGATTTTTCCTGCATTTTCTGCATACAGCATTAAGCAACACTTTATTCATTTTATATGTCACAAATAATCAATTTAATATAAGAGTGCATCTAATCGCAATACATGTAAGCGCACTTACAGCTTCTTTGAGGTTCTCATTAAATTTTAATTTAATTGGATATGTAAAGTAAGCAATTAATTATTCATTGTGGTTCAAAAATGCTTTAGAATAGAAGTCAAGTGAAGACTTAGTTAAGTTTAAGTTAGAATCAATTGTAAAAGCAAATTCTTAACTTCAGTAGATAGATAAATTTCAACTTTTTATATTAAAGCAACATGTCATCAGCCAGTTTTAATAAAGTCTCTTACTCATTATTTTCATGTATTCATCCTTAATATTTGGATAGTGACCATCTGTGGTAAGCTTTGGTATATCTGAATATTTGATGCTGAAGCTTTCTTCAAATCCAACTTTTGCTGCAGCTTTTTGTGCGCCTAAAGATGAGAAAACATTTGAACTAACTTGAATTCCTATAACTTTTCCAAGTTCATGTCGAGCTTTCAGCATTTCGACTGCAATTCCTCTGTTTCTGTATTCTTTATTCACAAATAATCCACCAGCACACATCACTTTGTCGATTTGAAAATGTTTGAATGGGTCAAAAAATGTTTTTTTGATGAAATTTTTGGTATTATTGTGTTCAGCCCATCGCTGTCCTTTATGCTGGAATAAATTCAAATCTGGATTCAATCAACATAAATTAAATCAAGTGAATTTACTTCAAGAGGAGCATCGCTCTCTGCTTCTGTTATAACTCCGAGAATATTTACTGCAACGATATCATTTGATCCTTCTTTATAACAAACCAACGAAATGTTTTGTCTCAGCATATTTCTTAAGTTTTCAGTCATCTCCTGTACAGAAATTGGGCAATCACGAACACCTTTAGAGCTTTTCATTGGTTCATCAATCAAGTGTTTCTCTCGAATTATATGAACTGCATCATCAAATCTATTTTCTTGTAAATCTTCAATTCTATATTCAATCAGTTTATTATCTATATCAGAATCTAATGTTACGAATCGAGAATATGTTATTGGAAAGTCTACGTTGTTCGGTCTTGCCCAACTGTACATTGCACTTGATGTTATGAAATGTATTTGAGTTCTTCCTAAATTCACAGGAACTTGAAAGGAAAACAAAGTAATAGGAAAATTCACAGTTTTTCCTTTAATTGTTTGCACACAAATGTTCTTCTAAATAAATTCTTTTTCTTAGTGATGTAGGCTTCACTTCAATCAATTATCATCTTAACCAACTTTTATTCTATAATCCAACAGAAGCCGCACGACTTTTTTAGCGATATTTTTTATTTTTATATCACCAAAATTCTTTATGGAAAATGGAAGTAAGGCGCCATATTCAGACTTCAGCACAAGGAACACTGAAAGGAAAAAAAGGATATTCGCAAATGAAAATGTGGTTCTTCTTATTAGATCCTTAAGTAACTTCATTTTAACTTAATTTTTTCTTTATTTTTAAAAGATTTATTCATATCAAAGCATAAAGTTACAATGCTGCATGTAACAATATTACAACTGAATGCTTCGTAAGTTTTGCAATGTTGCGATGAATGTTGCAAGAAAATGCATTTTCATGCATTCATTGGCATTATTTATCAAATTAAACATTTCAGTAAAACTTTTTACTCATTATTTTCAAGTATTTATCTTTAATATTTGGAAATTCACCATCTGACGTTAAATCAGGTAACTTTGAATATTCAATTGCAAAGCTTTCTTCAAATCCAACTTTAACTGCAGCTTTCTGAGCGCCAAGACTTGAAAATACATTCGAACTAATTTTTATAGAATTTGCTTTACCAATTTCTTCACGAGCTTTTAACATTTCAACAGCAATGCCTCGATTTCGATGATTTTCATGAACATACAAACCAGCTGCAAACATTATTTTATCGACATTGAAATTTGAGAATGGATTGAAGAAGTTCATTTTAAGGAATTTCTTTAGATTGTTGACTTCACTCCAACCTTTTCCACGGTACTTGAAATTATTTTAAAAGTTAATTAAACATTTTAATACAAATCTGAAAACTCTTACATTATGTGGAGCATCAAACTCTTTTTCTGTGACAACTCCTAAAATATTTACAGCCACAATTTCATCAGAATTTTCCTGGTAGCATACGATGGAAATTTTCTGTCTTAACATTTTTTTCCAGTTTTCAATCATTTCATTAAACGATATTGGATCATCATGGATTCCTTTGGCACTGTACATTGGTTCATCCAGTAAATGTTTGTTTTTCATAATATTTAAAGCATCTTCAAAACGATTCTGTTGCAGATCTTCAATCCTGTACTTAATTATATTATTTCCATTAAAATCTTGTCTTTCAAAATGTGAATAAATTAGCGGAGATTTTAAGTCTGTTGATCTTTCCCAAATGAGTGACATTGTGAGACTGACAAGCAAGTATTTATCAGATGTTGACATTCTTATCTTATCTTGCCATTGCTACCTAATTTATATTATTTTGTTGGATTATTTTCATGTTGATGAAGCTATGAGAAGTATAAAATATCAAAAAAATCTTTCAATCTTACAAAGCTTCCAATTTAATAAAAATTGTTCATTTTTAGACTTGTGACTTATTAACTTAAACTTCTTAGCAACGTCATTTCATTCTATTTTAAAATTCAACCACCTTTTCTTCATATTTTCAATTCCTATTCGTGTAATTGATATCAAACCTGATGTACCCGAAATGAAAATCTCAATCATTCTTGATTTATTCTGTTTTCAATTTTATTTCGGTAAAATACACTTGTGGGTGTTTCTTTATGTTATTCAATCTTTTGCCATTATATTTTTATGTAAATCATTCGAGCACTTACAAAATATTTGACTTTTTAGACGAAAATGACTTTGACTTGAGTTTGAATTTCGATCGTTCTGAATAAGATGATAAGGTTATCAATTAACATTTCAAAATTAAAAAGAGTTTTTAATAAGACAAATGACATAAGAAAAAATACTACAGCAAAATTCAAGGTTATCAATTCGTTGGGTCAAAGCAGGTTTAAAGGCTTAAGAGAGTCTTCATCTTACTCTCAATTTAGAATTATCTTTAATCTCTGTGCGACCAAAAATTATTCGGGATTTTGAAAATTGATTCAGTTGTTAAGTGAACGTTCTAAGAACACGAATCAAAATGTGGTGAGCACATAAATTTAATTTGTTTGATATCATGCCTAAGTAACAATTGAAGTATTTGCTGCAGGAAAATAATTTTTCGGTTCTTACCATTCCTATTTTTCATTGGCGTATCATCTGTGGTTACAAATGATGTAATAATGTGTAGAAAAGGTCAATGGCCATGTAAAATTGATGAACCAATTCGTAAAGCTGGTGTTGTGATTTCGGAAGAAACTGATATCCAAATGACAGAATTGTATATGATTCCAATCAACGATACGGAATATTTGCCTCATAATATTTCGATAACATTTCCAAATCTTGAGGTTATCAGTGCAGAGGAAAGCTCAATCCGTGAAATACACAGAAATAATTTCGTCGGACTTTCAAAGATGAGAGAATTACACTTGTATGGTAATAAAATTAGAAGACTGGAAGCGAACGTCTTTTCTGATATGAATTCATTGGAAGAATTATTATTAAGTAATTATTCAATCATTTCTCTATGCCTAGTCATCCAAAAATAAATTTACTTGATCTCCTAACAGATTCCAATGAGATAAATAATATTGAAAGAAATGCTTTTACTGGTTTGGTCAAGTTAAAAGAATTAAGTTTAGGAAAAAATCGATTTAATACATTAGATCATGGAATATTTGGGCAATTATCTTCATTGGAGTATCTTTCTCTAGGTAAAATTTACATGATACATTTAATGATTATATTTCAAAGGTTATCACAATAAGTCGCCCATGGAATATAAATAATTAATTTGACAGATAATAATAATATTAAACACGTTGAAAAGGATCATTTTGAGGGATTGAAAAATTTGAAAGTACTAAAGTTATCTTACAACCAACTGGATGAAATAAATAATGACGCATTTAATTCGTTACCATCATTGGCAGATTTATCTCTTGGTAAGAGAAATCACTCATCAAATGAAAAGTCAAATAACTATTTTGGTTTTTTTAAAGGCAATAACAATATCAAAGAAATTGATGAAAACTCTTTTAAAGGAATGGAAGGTTTGAAAGAATTGAATTTAAATAACAATCAATTAAAAAGAATAAGTAGTGGAACGTTTGCGCCTTTGACGTCTTTGCGTGCACTTCATTTGAGTAAAATTTGTCACATAATATGAAATAAAACTCATTTTCTAAAGCTAACATTTTTCAACAGACGGCAATGGAATTGAACAAATTGATGAAAATGCTTTCAGTGATTTACTTGCACCATTTTTATTAATGGAAGTTCTTCATTTAGGTGAGAATGATTATGTTAGGATTGATTTTTAATCATTACGTTAAATGTTTTTAATAGAGAATAATGAAATCAAGCAAATCGATAACAAAGTTTTCAATGGAATGAGTAAGCTAAAAGTTCTGTTTTTGAATGACAACAAATTAGGCAGTTTAAGCTTGGAATTGCTTGCACCATTGTCATCGTTGAGAGTTCTTTATTTAGGTAAGATTTACTATGTGTAGATTGAGTTTTAATAAGTATGTTAAATGTTCTTGTTAGGAAATAATGAAATCAAAGTAATTGATGAAAATGCGTTCAAGAAATTAAGCAAGTTAGAGAGCTTGTACTTAGAGAACAACAAGTTAGAAAGAATAACTTTTCCTATGATTGAGCCTCTGTCATCACTGAAATATCTCCTTTTGGGTAAATATTGATTATCTAGGGTAAACAAGGTATTATGAACACAATGTTTTTTGTAAGGTATTGTGAACACACCTAATTTCGAATGCGATTTTCTTCGCTATTTTGCATTCAAATGGATCAAAACTTTGTATAGAAGTAGAGTAGATAGTTCAAACTACTTCTATACAAAGTTTTGATCTATTTGAATGCAAAATAGCGAAGAAAATCGCATTCGAAATTAGGTGTGTTCACAATACCTTACAAAAAACACTGTGTTCACAATACCTTGTTTTACCCTAATTGAGGTTTTATAGGGTTATAAGTTATAGTGGCTGGGTTCTTTTTTTAAACAAAAAA
>CVRI01000010.1:195485-249200 GCA_900005825.1 Clunio marinus
CTTTTCCTATGATTGAGTCTCTGCCATCACTGAAATATCTCCTTTTGGGTAAATATTGATTATCTAATTGTGTAGGGTTATAAGTTATAGTGGCTGCATTCTTTTTCAAAGCAAATAACTCAATTAATTTTATTGATGAGAGAATATTACAAAATATCAACGTACTTTGGCCAGAACTTCGAACAGTGGATTTATCTTCAAATCCTTGCATTGACCAAACGATCGTTAGGCCTCTCTGGTTTAAATTTGATGAAAACGAAAAAGAGGAATTGATTTCTTTTGTAAGCACAAATTGTCAAAAAAAGATGGAAACGAAGCACGATCAAGTGAACAAAAGTAACGTCGATGAATTTAAGGAAGAAATGAAAGAACACATTTCAACGAAATGAAGAACTAATCTTTGGAGTTGTCAAGAAAGCTATTTGAATACTCTGCAAATAAATATCTAAAATGAAATTACGTTCGAGATATGAAGCTTTTATTAAATATTTCAAATTTTTTATAATTATAAAATATTTCTCATCATTCAATCAATCGAATCGTAGAATCTACGATAGTTAGAAGGATTTGTTTCTTTGAGTAATAAGTCTGGTTCTTTGGTTGTCAAACTCTGGAAGAAAACCAATGAAATAATGTGAATCATGATTAGGAACAAAAGTTGTGGAACTTACATTCAGATTATGCTTCATTGTAATGTAAAGTAAAATTGGACCATAAATAAAATTTGTTATCCCCAAAATACGCATAATTGTTCGAAATCCCATTGATTCAGCAAGTTCGCCACCCAGGAATGGAACTGAAATAATCATTTAACGAAAATTTCTGCAACAATTTATATATTTCATATTTACCTATGGAGTATGCTAAACTAACAGCTGATTGTTGAATTGCATAAACATTTCCATAATTCGAAGCAGACACGTCTGAAACTTCTGAACAATCATCAGCGCTTGTAATGACTGAATCAGCAATTCTTGCAAGATAAGGAACTAAAGAAGTGTCAAGAATGCCAATGCCAAGTCCAAGACAAAAGTGAGGGATGATCAAACTTGTAACCGTCTTTGCTTCGGGAATTATTGCACAAGATACGCCCACAACCATAATTGCTATCACCGACATCTTAATTTGTCCAATTTTAAATGCAACGGTGCCAAAGAAATTTGTTCCAATGAAGTAACCAGCAGAGTCAGGAATAAAAACTGTTCCAAGTTGCCACTTTTTAGGGTGAAGATGTGCAATTAACCATATTGGAAGCAGTGGTTCTAATATTGCCATGGCGGATGTTGACAACCAAATAGCTCCTGTTATCGTAAACACCAGCTTGTTCGAAAGCAATTGAATCCATTGTGGTGATCCATTTTTCCGACGATTTTCCATATCATTGACTTCATACTAAAGTCAGAGTGAGAGAGAAGAGTTTATTATCGATTTTCAACAATATTTACAATCGTTCATTCATGATATGATTATCAACTTACCTCAGACTTGGAAAAATCGAAAAATGTGATTTGAAATGCGAGATCAGTGAACAGGAAAAATGCAATAATGATGAATGGAGCTGATTCACTCACAAAATCATATAAAATGCCCCCTAAAGGATATCCAAAGAGAACTCCTAAAGCTATTGAGCCAAGAACAATTCCCATTACTTTTGAGCGATGATGGTCTTCAGGATAAAGCTAGAAAAATATTTTCCTTTATTTTGTCGTTATACAAATTTTATCAGTTTAATTTAATTTACTTGCGCAATCAAACTCATTCCACAAACATTGATACAAGCTGATCCAATGCCTTCAACAGCACGAGCTATCAGAAGCATCAAAAATGAATCGCCAACACAAAAAACTGCAAATTGAACTTTCTTAGTAATATTTGAAAGAAATTTAAGATGATTTGGTACAAACTTAGCGATGATATGAGAAGGTTGATAGTCCCACAAAATATGAGATTTTTATATCCGAACCTCCCACTTAGATTGCCAACAATCGGATTGAAAAATAATTGAACAAAAGCTTTTACAGCAAGTAAAATTCCAACGTTTCCATTCTCCATCTCAACATTAAAAGTAGAAATGCCTTGTCCGTTGTTATGTTGCAATAAATGATCCTTTGATACGTTTCTCAAGGTATTGCCAGCGACTGGATGTTTATTTAACATACTATTTGGAATGTAATGCAAATCAAAGCTTTTGTAGAGAACGCTTGATGGAATGTTCAATTTTGATTGGGTTTTGTTGTTAAATGATTGAAGAAAATCTGGCAGAATTGGAACTGAAAATTGAAATCGTCAAACTAAAACTGAACCTAGTAATTAGAATTATTTTTTCAATTACCAATTACAGTCAGCAGAATGTTATCCAATAAAAGAGTTCCATATATTATTGCTGTTAATATTGCTCGATTTTTCTCAAAAACGTTTTCCATATTGAAAGTTTCCCTTTGAAAGTTTTTTCACTCAAAGAAGCACCTGACGGTAAATTTCCTTCCTTTCTATTTTTAATTAATTTCTACCTTACCACAACATGATTATTCATAATAAACACAAAAATGCTAATTCAGTTTTCTATAAAAGAGCGGCAATATACTTATACAACTCTTTTGTTTTGTTGCTGCAATCAACAAGTGTTATCGATATGAAGTTCACAATGAGAATGAAGCAAAAGTTCAGTCTCTCGTCATGCTTTTATATCAAAGCACACGAAATTCTCCATCAACCGATGTGGAAGAAATTTCTCATTTTTCTCAATTTTCAAACGATAAATTTTTTTACCAACAACTCTTCGATGAGATACAACAAGGAAAGGAAGAAATTGTGTAATTGTTTTATTCCGCTCCTGTGATTTCCTGTCTATAAAGCTTCTGTCATCGAATTAATAAATTTGCCACCATTTCTTCAAAGAATTACTTTCATATACATAATTATGTATGCTTAAATAATTTAAGTAGCATATTTGATATTTTTAATTACAAGTTACGACATGAGTATGTAAACATAATAAAAAAAAGTTTTTCAACCATTGACATAGGTCAGGATAACTCGCTCTTTTGCATGAATGAAACGCAAAACGCACCTCAAACTAAATTTCAAACTGTTTTAAATATTTATCGCACTTCAATGAGGTAAATAAAATATTTTCGACGTTATCTCAACAAATATTGGTTGGGCATGTAAAGCAATAAAAAACTTTTTGCGATAAAATTTGAGCACATCAACTTGACAGTCGATAGTCTGTCTTCATTGAAAGTAGATCGAAATGTTTTCAGTTATTTTAAATCATTTGTATGAGATGGTGAGAAAAAATGAATAAAAAAGCTTTTTCTAATAAAAGCTTCCCACCACCACATGCTTAGAAAAGATTTTTTGATACATTCAGCAAAAACATCAACAAGTGGCAAAACATTGGAAAACATTAGAAAACATTAGAAAACATTGAATGATGTTTTCAATTAAAATCTCAATTTGAAGTAAACATTAGAAAAACAGCGGGTTAGCTGAGCAACCAACCTAGCAACCAACCATGGAAAAACATTGATTATTTTAAAATATCTAATTTTTATAATTTAAAGGAAGTCGTACACCAACTGAGTACACAGATAGCTAATTTAGCTTAAAATAAAGCTTGACTCATTTGGTCAACTAACATTTCACAAGACATTTCAGTCTTATTAATGTTATCAGAGAATCTAGACGAAAAGTTTAGAGCTTATCGGTAATTAAAGTTGATTAAAAATAAATTCTTTTCAGACTAGCGAAGCTGACATGGAACGAAGAGTATTTTTTGGAAACTTCTTTCATAGTTTATCATTTCAAAGGTCAGAAAGTGTTTTAAATGGATTCATTGCAATTGAAGATGGAAAAGTAATTAGATTTTGTGAATTGTGTAATCTCTAAAAGAATGAGTGTATGTGTATGAATTGTAGATTGTTGCAGTAGGAGAGAAATCGTCTTATGAAACATGGAATCATCCAAACAAGAAAGATTTTGAAGAAGTCCAATTAACTGAAACTCAATTCTTTCTTCCTGGTTTTGTTGACACTCACATTCATGCTCCTCAAGTTCCAAACATCGGTCTTGGCTTAGATAAACCTCTAATGGAATGGCTCAACGAATACACGTTTCCATTAGAAAGTCAATACAAAGATAAGAACTTCGCGAAACATGTTTTTAATAAAGTTGTTGTAAGTTTATGTCGATTTACAAACAGGGATTGAAATATGAATTTATTCATAATTATCAATGTTATTTGTTTTCTTTTTCATTCAGAGGAGAACTCTCAATAGTGGAACAACAACAGCTTCTTATTTCGGAACAATTCATAAAGATGCTTGTAAGGTTCTTGCAGATGAAGCACTTGCTATGGGTCAGCGAGCATTCATCGGTAAAGTTTCAATGAATCAATACAGTCCAGAGACATACGTGTGAGTTGTTTGTTATAATCATCAGTTTAGAGATTTTTCACTGTAATTTAAATATTGATTTAATTTTGCATTTTTTTTTTCCTTATAAGGGAAACATTTGAAGAATCTATCAAAGATAACATCGAAGTGATTGAATATATTCTGAGTTTAAAATCAGATTTGTTATCTTTCATAATAACACCAAGATTTGCAATCACTTGCAGTATGGATTTGTTGAAGCAATTGGCGGTGATCGCTGATAAGTACAAATTGCCAATTCAGTCGCACATTTCAGAAAATCTTGATGAAATTAAGTTCACAATGGAGTTGTTTCCGGGACATGACAATTATGCTCAAGTTTATGATGTAGCTGGATTACTCACAAATAAATGCATCATGGCTCATGCGGTTCATTTGACTGATGATGAAGTAAAATTGTTTGCCGAACGAGGAACGTCAGTCGCTCATTGTCCACATTCGAATACAAATCTTAAGTCAGGATTGTGTGATGTTAAGCGTTTGATTGGCAAGGGTGTTCGCGTTGGTTTAGGAACTGATGTTTCGGGAGGAAATCGAATCAGCATTCTCGAAACTCTAAGAAGTGCTTTGGATGTTTCGCATCATATTAATTTCATGAAGAAGCAAAATGTTCTTGGAACTGGCAAAGTCAATGGAAATGAAGAAGAAAATTCCCAATACGAGCCGCTTGACTACAAACAAGCGCTTTATTTAGCAACTCTTGGAGGTGCTGAAGCTCTTTCAATTGACGAACGAATTGGAAACTTTAAAATTGGAAAAGATTTTGATGCCATTTTAATTGAAACTTATTCAGGTGCTGTAGATAAATTTAATCTTCCAAATGCTTTGACAGCTTCGTTGACTGCGGAAAAAAAATTCCAACAACTTGTACAGAAGTTTTTATATACTGGAGACGATCGAAATATTCTTAAAGTTTTCGTCAAAGGACGTCAAGTTAAAGAATAAATTTAAAAACTCTTTTCAAATTGTTTAATTTGTTTAACAAAGACAACAATAAAATTTATTTTATAAATCAATCAAATCAAATCAATTGAAGATCTTAATTAGCGTGATGATTCATTCAATTATTTTAAACTTTGAAACTTCTTTTTTGTTTGGTAAGTAAAATTAACCTGAAGTCTCAAAGTCTCATTTATGGTTTTAAGTCAAGAGTTTAATTTATAAATTTGCATCAATAAAATGTGCGTAAATAATAAATAAGTTTAAGTTCATTCTCATAAATAAATTCGGTTAAAATATTCATTGAAGATAAACGACGTCGCTATGAATTCTTCCTTGATCTGCCCAACGAACGTGTCGATTATCCAAAGAATCTTGATAGTATGGATTTTCTAATGAACTCTGATCGTCTTCCATTTCACGAAACTTTCGATAACGTTTCACCATGATGCAACATCCCACCAGAATTAAAGTTTGGAAAATAATCCAAAAGATTAAAATAGCAAGAAGAAGAGATTGATCAAGACAAAGACTGTTTGAAGAAGCTGAAAAGAGATAAAAATCATAACTAAAATAAATTTTTTTATTGCTACTGACGGCACTCACCTAAACCAGCAACATAAACTTGATCAACATCACCAATCACTAAACGATCAGTTCCATTCACATCTGCCTCGAGAACGATTAAAGTAACATCAAGTGGCACTGTCATTATCTTCTCAATGTTCTTTCCTTGATTCGTTTCGTCAACAGAAACTTCGTTTTCTTTGTCACGCAATCCTCCGAGATATTGCTGAATGCCAATAGGATTTCCAAATGCATCAACTCGAATGCCTGATGACTTTAACGTTTCTTTAGCTAGCATTTGATCCGATGGAATTGACACGTTTGTAAGCTCTGTTGATGAAGTTTCTTCATAAGTTATCGTTGTTACTTCTGCGTCATCCTCTAATGTTGTAAGTTGATCAACTTCATCAGGAAATGTAACCGAAATTGAATCATCTTTCGTTACAAGTGATGGCGATGTTTGACGCTTTCTTCGTCGACCATGTGAGATCACTCCATAGCCACAATTAACTGGTTTACAAGTCTTGTAACAAAATTGAATTGAGACACTCAATTTAAGTTGAGATGACGAAGCAAATTTGAAAGCTTTAAATTTAGTGACAAGTTGTCGGGATCGACTTTTTGTCTCATGTTGAAGTGCTGGAAAAATTGCAGAATTTTTAGGACAACCTGTCGGTCCGATAAGTTCCAATCGATCAAACTCAGAAGTTGCTGTTAAATTAATTGCACGAAGATCATAATTATCGATATGAGATTCCATCGAGATTACAAGCTTCAATATTTGTCCAATTCGTGCTTCTTTAATTGGAATATCTTCAATCGGATCCAAAATGAATACATTAAGTGTTGGCACATCTCCACCGTCATCAATCACTAACGAGCCACTTCCATCGTAGTCTTTATTACCGAATTCCATTGATGTTTCTAGCGACACAAAGTCTGGTATTCCATTGGCACTCGTACGATTGTATTTCGAAATACAACCAACTTTTATGTAACGATCGCTTTGCATCATCACCACGGGATTATTTTGAATAATGATATGAGTGAAGATTAAAGTTCGATTTGGTGATTCAAAATCAAAAGCACGAATTATCCCACAACGCTGCTCCTTCAATGACGATCCTATCGGAAGTGTTAAGAATGTTGGGCCATAACTTGAACCAGACACCCCACACTCGTCTGGATGATTTTCGGTATACATTCGACCTTGAAAGAACTGCCGTGGATGATATCTGATGATCATTTCATTAGACGTACAACGAATATTTACTGCAAAACAAATTCGTCTTTATTACTTATTAATACTTAATGATGAAAAGATTTTAATCTTCATAAACACTTACGATTGAGACATTGTACCCTTTTCATATAATAAGAGTTTCGCATCGGAACGACTGTTCGTGGACCCATTGAAACGACGTCTTCCGAATGAATGAAACATCGCGAATTATCGATTCGTTCTCTCTTTTGGTAAGTTAAACCTTTACAAAAAAAGAATTTCTCTTTGAAGCATTTCTCTTGACATTCACGATCTGAAAGTCCGATGTATTCACGTTCAGCATAAATTAAAGAGCTTTCTGGGTAATGTTCGTAAGCACAAAGATCATCAAGGAACTTTTCATCAGCGCCATTAGTCACAACTTGACATTGATTTTCGATATATTCGTCGTTGACTTGAGCGACACGAAATGAGTCTGGTTCGGTGTTTTTATCATCTCGACTCAATATGCAACGTCCCATTATACTTTTATTCAGAATATTTGAAAATCCCATTCGAACCATGTTGTTGCGTTGTGAGATTTGAAATGAAACTGATCGGCATTTGAAGGATGATTCAAAAAGACATTTTTCAACGCATTCACGTCGTGTTACGAGTTTGTTTATTGTCAGATAGCCACGTCCGATGAGTGAACTGCCGGGTATTCGCAACAGTGGCCATAAAGTAGTTTTACATGTCAGTGGAACTGTGGAAAGATTTCAATGTTGAGCAATGAACTTTATAACCTTTGCTTATAAGATTTTAATTAGAAGGTGCATGAGTCGACGTGATTACCAACATTTTTATTGCAACCGAACACAAATGTAGAAAAAATAAAATACGAAAACAAAAACAATTACAAATTCAATAAAACTACCGAAAACTGTTAAAGTCAAACATCGTTTGTGTCCATCATAAAAGCTATTGAAAACGTTTTATGAATAAGTTGAATTAAATTTTTTAAACAAATTTTTTCCCATAATGAATCAAATACGAAGATATTCACATTTCACGATCGCGCTACTCACGAGAACATAAAAGAATGATTAAAATAATCTTCACGTGATATTAAACGTTCAATGTAACGCGACATAGCAAGGTCGAGAATATTTAAAGACTTTTTCTATCTTGAGTTGTTGAGTTCATAAAGAATTTATCAAGAATGTCCACTCGTAATGACCTCACTAGATTACTAAATTAGCGATGTCGCGGAAGGAAAATGTTCATGATTTGCTATTTAGCTGTGGGAACTTAACTCAATGAATGAATGAGAATTATAAGCGTTACACTCACTGTTTAGACATGTTTTGACAAAGTAAACAACACTGATATCTTCAACAAGTTCATGATCATCTAGACGTCGAAGGTTGTGTACTTCCAATCGTTTTTCGTTACTAGTGAAACCGTAGCATTCCGATTTATTGAAGTTTAAAACATAACTTTCACAATTGTGATCATTTTTACACAACTCCATGCATTGTAAATTAATCACTGATGGGGTTTGTGGCAGCGTTTTAAAAAGAATCTTTTCTTCATAAGATTTTCCGTAATTTTCCGATGATGAAGAAAATTTCGGCGGTCGAAATCCGAGAATCTTTTCAAAATTTATTTGATATTCAGCACATTGTTTGATGCTTTGACCACAAACTTTATTGATGAATGTTAACACAATGAAAGTTATTACATTTTTACAAAACTTATTTTTAAACATTTTCCGATGAAATCATTTCAAACGACACGTGATAGCGGCAAGTTTGAGTTATTCTAAACTCTTTGTCTTCTTTTAATTATTCTGATGATTTGCATTATAAAGAATTTATTATTAATTGACTTCTATTGTTGTTCTTCATGAACTTCCACAAAGACGTGTTAACACTTTTATTTGATTATTTTTGTGTGTTTGCTGTCAATTGTCTAATGATCTTCAACAACTCAATTTTTTATACACAAATATCACCTTCATTTCTAATCATTTAATTTTTTAGTTTCTATTCAATTATCACATCCACTTCACCACGACCGAATCGTTTGCTGAATGAAAACGAAATGATGATTCTTTTAAGAGACCTGTTGCCGACGTTCGTGTGCGCCGGAATAGAATGAGAGAGCTCAGACTCGGAACAACGTTTTTGTGTGTAAAAAAGAATAAATCTAATTATTATTCTACGGAGATGTTAGACACTTTACAGATGTTACGTAATAAACATAAAAACATCTCACGATATTAAACCAAAACTTAATCTTCGAGTACATAAGTTTTGAATTATCCCCGAGATAAGATTTTTTAATTTCAATTGCATGCAGGAGAATAATTTACAACGACAAGGGCTCACACAAATTTATTCATTGACGTTTCTGATATCAATGCGAAAAGTTTCAACACAAATTAAAACAATTTAGTTTCTCCAATAAATATTGTAAATAAAAAATTAAAAATAGGAGAAAAAACTCCTGAGAAATGTTTTTGCGACAATCACTTGACCTTGTTCACCTTTTGTAAAGGTTTCTTTTGAACTTTGAAGCTGAATGTTAGATAGGCTCTTAGAGCTGTTTAGAATATTACGTAAGTTTTTTTACAGCATCTTTAATACTACGTGTTGTCTGTCAAATTAAGAATGATTCGATAAATCACCGTGAAATTGACGATCGACTGAAGAATATCTTTGAAATATAAATTATTGTATGTAAATATCTCATCGAAATTAGTTGGATAATTTTAGAAAATGACTTCTTTTAATAAAAATTTAAACAGGTACAAAAAACCATTTACACGAATGAAAATATAAGCGGTAGTCAATAAATACTCAGACATTTACTCACGTGGTTCTATAAATATTTAACAATTGCAACACAAAAGCATAATTTTTAGGTCATTTGTGTACGCAGCATTTGAACTGCATTTCACTATCTTTTGTAACAAATTCATTTGTGGTTGACTTACTCTATTGATTGTTATCATATAATTTCAACAAAACATGTGATTTAAACCACAAGAATCATTCTTAATTCATTGCAGCACATTAAATCATCTAATTGTTATTTTGAAGACGCACCTCATAACACTGACACGCCTTCGTAAGCATTAAACGATTGTAATCGATTTATAATGCATTGATGATGACATTTTGTTGAGCACAGTAATCATCAGAGATTTTAAGAACAAAAGAATTTGTGAGTTCCGCATAAGCCGATGATTATGGGTCATAAAAATGTTTTTGATAAAATCACGTTATGTGGTGAACTTTTATGTCATATTAAAATTTTAACGGTCATTTGGTTTTTGAATAAAGTTAAGACAAATTCAATTTTGAGTTACAATTTCTGTGAAAATTCAAATTATTGAAATTTTGTCTTAATTTATTATTGTTTTGAAAGCGAAATTTGTAAATAGGTACCTAAAACATAAACACCATTGTAAAAGAGTTATAATGAAAAGATCGAATGTTAAAAGTCGCATCAAAAAAGATGAATTGAATCCTTTATTTCATTTTAAAGACAAAGAAGAGGATGATAAAGTGTTGACAAACGGAGTCATCAAACAAGCGCTCAAATCTGGAAAATTGGAGCTTTCCTCGAAAAATTTAAAGTTTGGTAAGAGTTTGCATAGTGATATTGATTTGTATTCAAATATGAAGACCTTGAATGGTACATCAAATTAAATGGTTTTTCACATGAGTGGATATTGCATGATTATTGATGACATTAAATCGATATGATTTCAATCACGAGTTCGCTTCTTTCACCCTTGACTGATTGCGAAATTCAATTTGCAAATTCATAAAATTCGCAGAGATTTTAAATCTTTTGTTGTTCAAAAGTTCAGGCTATAATGTCAAGACGTTTAAAATATCCGAAGCGCAAATATATTCAAATCATAAGTTTGTTTGCTTATTTTATTTTTAACAAGGTCAATTGATTAATTTATTAACATTGAATATTATCTTTTTGACCTTTAAAGTTCCGGAGAAAGTGTGGAATCTACGAGAAACCGGAAAAATCAATTCCGATGTGTTTGATTTGAATCAGAAGCCTAATGAAGATGACTTATGGTGGAACCAAGCAAGTCTCAAGCATCTCGACCTGTCGTCAAATGTTCTCACTGAAATCTCCGGAAACATCGGAAATCTTTTAGATTTGACGGTCTTAAATGTAAGTTAATAAAATGACTGACACTCTTAACACTGACACTTAACAAACAAAAACTAAAACCTTAAATAGCTTCAAGATAATGCATTAACAACTATTCCGCCTGAAATTGGTTTGCTGGAGAAACTCACTCGACTAAACTTGAGTAGAAATCGCATTGAACAGTTACCGAGTCAATTTTTTCGACTTCGAGAATTAAAATATCTTAACTTATCGCACAATTCATTGGAAGATATCTCAGCAGATCTTAGTGATTTAGTAATGCTTGAGGTGCTCGACTTATCTAACAATCAACTTGAGTCACTTCCTGGTGGAATTGGATTTTTAACACGTTTAACCGACTTATCGATTCACCACAATAAGCTACAAAATTTGCCTAATGACATAACAAGTTTAAGAAGTGAGTTTCTTAAATAAAAATAATTAAATTAAATTTCAGATCTTAAATTGTGATAATTTTTCAGACCTTCAAAAGCTTGACATGATGAATAACGACATAAAGTTCTTGCCTGAATACATGGGTGACTTGAGACGTATTGAGTTCATTTATGCCCAACATAACGACATTGATAAACTTCCGGATTTGGAAGGATGCGAGCATCTTCAAGAACTTCACATTTCGAATAATTTTATCAGTGAAATTCCAGAAAGATTCTGCGAAAAATTGCCAAGTTTGAAAGTGTTGGATCTTCGCGATAACAAAATAGCGAAACTTCCTAATGAAATTTCCATGTTGCAAAGTTTAATGCGTCTTGACATGTCAAACAATTCTATTAATAGCTTGCCATCATCTTTAAGTACATTGGCGCATCTGGTAAGTCTTCAAGTGGAAGGAAATCCGATAAAATCAATACGACGTGACATCATTGCTTGTGGAACGCAAAGAATCCTGAAGACGTTGAAAGATCGTGAAGGAAATGTGAACACGATGAAAGTTACTCAGTCACCGACTATTCCTGAGAAACTTTTTCCTGATATTTATCAACTGAAGAAAACACGAAGCTTGACATTGTGTGGCAAAAATCTTTCCGAAATTCCCGAACAACTTTTTATTGATGCTAAACAAGCTGAAATTTCTATCGTCGATTTTACGAAGAACAAATTAAAACAATTACCTGAAGGTTTGAAACATCTCAGTCCAATGATTGCCGAACTCAATTTGAACTCAAATTTATTGACCGAAATTCAACCTTTTGTGTCTGATTTTGATCACATCAAATATTTGAATTTAAGTTGCAATCATCTTGATTCACTTCCCGATGAAGTTGGACTTTTGATAACTTTGCGCGAGATAAACATTGCCAACAATCGTTTCATAACATTCCCGAAATGCATTCACGAGTTGATTCATTTGGAGATCATTCTTGCTTGTGACAATAAAATCGAAGAATTTGATGCATCGGAAGAAGGTTTGGGAGCTTTGAAGCGACTTGCAACTCTTGATTTATCTAACAACAACATAAAAACTGTTCCACCAGTCCTTGGCAACATGACCCAAATCACAACACTTTTACTTCATGGCAACAGTTTCAGAGCTCCACGTCATCAAATTCTCGAAAGTGGAACTCAAAGCATTCTTTCGTATCTGCGTGATCGAATTCCCAAAGAGTTTTAAATATTTTTCTTGCCTTTCTTTCAAGCTGAATAATTGCCAAGGGATGAAATTTTATTTATGTTTTGCTTAACTTCACGTAATGATTTTTCCTTTTTGACATTTAACAAATGAAATATGTTAACCTTCGACAGTAAAGTTGTGAGTGAGATTGAAAAGGTTTTGAACAAGTTATAAAAGAATTATTTTTGTTATCATTTGAATTGTTGATTATTTGATTAATTTTTTATGTTACTATTTTTTGCCAATTTATATTATAAATGCTTCATGATTAATGTTCTATGTGCATAAATAAAAAAAATGGCGACGATCGTTTGCAAAAATTTATTTATTTAAATTTTATCTGATAAGAGATTTGATGATGCTTGAATCAATTTGTGTTTTCACATTTGAATCTTGAAAAGGCAACATTTATCAATTGATAAAAATATAATTTTTTGATTGAATAAATCACCGTTTTTATTGCTGAAGAGTTTCATTCTGTTTCAGTTCTGCTTGATTCGTTTGAAGCTTAAGTTAAGTTTCAGATTAATGTCGGGGATTCGAACTTCTGATTCAAGCTTGAAATCGATTTTTCGGAAATTTATAAAAAGCTTTCTGAATGGCGGCAACAGAGACAGGATAAGTACAAAGGTAATAAATATTATTGTAATGTGAATGACTGCAAGCACGTAGTAAACATTCGGACAAAGGTCAAATATCGATTCTTGTTTGAAGGCGGAAAATGAATCGTCACGTGTTTTATTTCTGTCTAAGGCTAATCAAAGAATTAAAAAAAACAAATTTAGCATCAAAATTCTAATATTTTTGAAATTAAATCAAATTCCTTCCCAATCGTGCTTACGAATGTTCCTTTGGGATTCTTTGACTTGGGGAAAATTCTCAATTCACCTGATGAGATGCGTAAGAGTAAAAATATTCTAATCAACTTAATTTTCCTCACGAGAACTATTGACTAGGACTGATAAATGTTTTCTTTTTTGTTTTGATTCCTCAAACACGATGCATGGGAAAACACGCAATTTACGTAAGAAAACAAAGAAATTTCATAAGCTTTTTCCAATATGTTTTTCACGATTTTCCTTTACATGCCACGTTCTTCATTCCAATATTACAAAAAGTATAAAAAGGCTTTCTCCATTCACCAGCTAATTTAGTTTATTTTAAACTCTTGTGTGGTGAAAATGTCTTGGCAAAAAATTAAAAGTAAAATGGTGGAAGGTGACCTTCAATTAAGTGTCCCTCAACCTGAGTTTTTTGATAAATCTCCCATGCATACACCTTCGAAAGTGCTTAAAAATTTGGATCTTTTAAGTGTGAATGGACTTTTTGTGCCGAAACCTCAATACTCTCCAAGCAATGCTTCAACAGCTCATTCGAGTCTTGTTCATTCACCTGCAGTGCGTCGTTTTCATACTCAAACAAAAGAACTCAGACGAAAAAGTATGCGAGCTGATGTTTATTACGATCATTCGATATCTGACGAGTTTTCTCACATAAATTTGACAATCAAAGAACGTCGACCTTCCACGGGAAGCTACGACTCGGTTCCTTATCCTTCAAACCTCCAAAAACGTGTCGTTTATCGGAAAGAATCGGTTGATTTTAACCAAATTATCATTGCAAAGGTTCTCACTGAAGACGGGGAAGAAGACGAAATCGAAATTATCGATCTTGATGACGACGAAGATTATCATTTCACTCACAACAAACCACGTGAGAATTGCTATCCAAACTGCGACGTGAATGTTTGGCTTCGATCATGTGAACATGAAATTATTGAGCCCATTGAAGGCGTTGTAAGTGGAGAAATTCCGTCATGGATTAATGGAAGTTTATTAAGAAACGGCCCAGGAAGTATAAAAGTTGGTGACATGATTTTCAATCATTTATTCGATGCTTCAGCTTTGCTTCATCGATTCAACATCGTGGGTGGGAAAGTCACATATCAATGCAGGTTCCTTAAAAGTGAAACATACAAGAAGAATCTTGCAGCTAATCGAATTGTTGTGTCTGAGTTTGGAACTTCTTCAGTGCCGGATCCATGTCAAAGCATTTTTGAAAAGTAAGAGAATTTAAATGAATTATCATCGTGTTAACTTAATTAACTTTTATTTTCAGAGTTGCGACTTTATTCAAACCAGCTGAAGCAAACTCTGACAATGCAATGATTTCAATTTATCCCTTCAATGACGAGTATTTTGCATTTACTGAGAGTCCAATAATTCATCAAATCGATCCTGAAACTTTGGAAACACTTGACAAAGTGAACTTGTCGGATGAAATTGGAATTGTCAATCACACTTCGCATCCTCATGTCATGCCAGATGGAACAGTTTTCAATCTTGGAATGTCAGTGTCCAAATCAGGCCCAGCCTACAATATTATTTGCTTTCCACAAGGCGAAAGAATGTTTGAGAATGCAAGAATTGTTGCGGAAGTTCCAACGAGATGGAAACTTCATCCATCTTACATGCACACATTTGGAATAACTGAAAACTTTTTTATTATTGTTGAACAACCACTCACTGTTTCAGTCCCAGCTGTCATTAAGTCTCAACTCACAAATGAACCAATGATTTCATGTCTTAAATGGTTTCCAGATAAATTAACTTACATTTACTTAATCGATCGCGATAGTGGCGAACTTAAATTCACTTTCCATGCCGAAGCTTTTTTCTATCTTCACATCATAAATCAGTTTGAAAAGGATGATCACGTTGTGCTTGATATTAGCTGTTATCGTGACCCAGAAATGTTGAATTGCATGTATATTGACAGCATGAAAGACATGCAAA
Source organism: Clunio marinus (assembly GCA_900005825.1). Classification (NCBI taxonomy): domain Eukaryota; kingdom Metazoa; phylum Arthropoda; class Insecta; order Diptera; family Chironomidae; genus Clunio; species Clunio marinus. Next base: position 211,245 of record CVRI01000010.1, read on the forward strand.
ACAATCCAGACTATGCTAAGATGTTCAGAGGTCGACCACTTCGATTTGTTTTGCCACTGAATCGTCCAAAAAAGCCAAAATCATTGACAAGTTTAAAAATATTCTTTTCAAAAAGTTTAGAAGATCCCAATGATGCAAGTGACGTAATCGATAATAACAATCTCGTGATGCTAAAAGATTCTGAAGCAGCAGCTTTTTCAATGCCTGATGGATCAGTTTTTTGCAAACCTGAATTACTTTGCGATTTGGGATGTGAAACTCCAAGAATTAATTACGAAAAGAATCTCGGATTGGATTATCAATTTTTCTACGCGATAAGTTCTGATGTTGATTTGGAAAATCCTGGCACTCTCATCAAAGTTGATGTTAAGAAAAAAACAAAGCTAACGTGGTGTGAAAATAATTGCTATCCAAGTGAACCGATCTTTGTTCAAACACCAGAATCACAAGATGAAGATGACGGCGTCATTCTAGCATCGCTTGTATGGGGAAATGGCGATGAAAATCGAGTCGGCTTATTAGTTCTTGATGCAAAAACCATGACAGAGATTGGAAGATGTGAATTTAAAGATCTTCCTGGGCCTGTTCCGAAATGTCTTCATGGCTGGTTTGCTGATAGAAGGAATTAAAATTTTATTTAATTAATGTTGCAATTGAATAAATTTTGTAGTTTTCATTGCTTTAATTGTCAACGTGTACATGTAAAATTTATGTTTAAAATTATTAATTATTCAAATAAAAAAACTTTCGATATATTTATATGGTTTGTTGTAAAGAAACGATGTGAGAAGATGCGACGCTTAATGAAGCACTTTGATATTATAAGATTCAGACACATATTTGGTGATTTATTTGATATTTATGGATGATATTTATTCCCCTTTCAGATTCATATCTAAAATGTTTACATCGTGAATTGAATCGCTGATCATTTTTAAATGTTTGAGTGTGACTTGTATAAGAACATATGAAGAAGTTCTTGCGGCAATAACGTAACAAGAAATAATAATTAATGATCTTCAACAAAATGTTTTGTTAGTATTGAAGTACCAAGTGATTCGCATGCATTCTCGTTTTCGTTATTACCGGTTCCGACGGCTGATTGTGGTGAATAAAATAAAAGAAATGATTTTTGTCTTCAGTTTGAATTAGTCTCAGCTACATCCTTGAAGTGTACATTTGAAAATATTTTCACTTATTATTGAAGTTTTATAAAATTCATTTTGATGTCTTCGAACGTAATCAAACTAAATTCTAAATCAGATTTAAAAAATATTTGTCTTCGATCATGTGAACACGAAATTATTGAGCCCATTGAAGGAGTTGTAAGTGGAGAAATTCCGTCATGGATTAATGGAAGTTTATTAAGAAACGGCCCAGGAAGTATAAAAGTTGGTGACATGATTTTCAATCATTTATTCGATGCTTCAGCTTTGCTTCATCGATTCAACATCGTGGGTGGGAAAGTCACATATCAATGCAGGTTCCTTAAAAGTGAAACATACAAGAAAAATCTTGCAGCTAATCGAATTGTTGTGTCTGAGTTTGGAACTTCTTCAGTGCCGGATCCATGTCAAAGCATCTTTCAAAAAATCTCAGCGATATTTCATCTAAGTGAAATGGCTTCAGATAATGCTTTAATTTCAATTTATCCAATTAATGACAAGTTTTACACGTTTGTAGAGTTTCCGGTTATTCATCAAATCAATCCCACAACATTGGAAACGGAAAATACTGTGAAAGTATTAAAATATGTCAAAGGTTTAGTCTATCATACATCTCATCCACATGTCATGCCTGATGGAACAGTTTTCAACCTAGGACTTTCAGTTTCATTAACTGGGCCAAAATATAAAATTTTCGGTTTAAAAACAGGTGAAAAATGTTTTGAGAATGCACAAATTGTTGCTGAAGTTCCAGTTCGATGGAAGTTCAACCCTGGTTACATGCACACATTTGGAGTAACTGAAAACTTCTTCATTATTGTCGAACAGCCTTTAACAATTTCTGTTGCTGTTAAACTTAAAAAAAATTTCAAAAAGACGACAGTTTCCGAATTGATGAAGTGGTCACCAAAAGAAAATTGTCGATTTTGTGTAGTTAACAGACAAACAGGAAAAGTTGAGTACGAATTTGAATCCGAAGCTTTCACCTATTTCCACATCATCAACCAATACGAAAAAGATAATCACATTGTCATCGATATTTGCTGCTTATCTGATGCCTCTGTGTTGAACAAATTGTATTTAGAGAGCATTAAAGAATTGGAAAAGGAATCTGACTTGCTTAAAATAACTTTAGCAAAACCATTTCGATTTGTCTTACCTTTGTGTAATGTGAAAATTTTATCATGTAAAGAAAACGAAAATCTCGTAACGTTGCCGAACACAAAAGCTTCAGCTTATGTAAAGTCGTCGAATGGAATGATTTTCTGTGTTCCTGAACCTTTAAGTGACTCAAGGTGTGAACTTCCAAGAATAAATTATGAGAACTATTTAGGCAAAGAATACAAATTCGTGTATGGAGTCAGTTTCGAGAAGGATAATTCAAATTCACTGATCAAGATTGATGTCGTCAATAAAACTTCAATCTTATGGACTGAATCCAACTGTTATCCAAGTGAACCAATTTTTGTTCCGTCGCCAAACTCTAAATCTGAAGATGATGGAATTGTACTTGCTGCATTATTATGGGGTGGAAATTACGAAAAGCGCGTTGGTTTACTCGTCTTGAATGCTGTTACAATGAAGGAATTGGGCCGATGTGAATTCAGAAACATGCCGTCTCCTGTTCCCAAATGTTTTCATGGATGGTTTGCAAGATAACCTTAACGTGTATCATATTAGTGAACTTCAATAAATGATATTTTAATTGAGAAAGGTTCTAAATGTTTGATGAAACTTGAAAAATTCATAAATTTTTTCTATTCATAAATTCGGTGTTAATAATAGTCGAACAAGAAATCCTTGTAAATTTCAACTATTTACAACTAATTGATTTTTGCTTTAGTTTTGTAAATTTGCTTAATATTTCAAGTTCAAATACAAATAGAAAAATAAAAACACAAGTTCTGAATCACAAGCTTTTAATCGAGCTTTTCATTTTGTAAATTGTGCTTTGTGATCTACTTAAACCTCATTGCCATCTGTTGTGAGATTGGAAATTTAAATTATGTAAAAAAGAAAAAGAGAAAGAAGAAAGGAGAAATAATAAAATTCTCTCTTTTCTTTTTCACTTAGGTAGTCAGATTGAAATAAAAAATGTATGATTAAATAAAGTGCTCATTTTTTTAAAGAAAAAGAAAATTAAACTTTAAAGTTTTCTTAAGGGAGAAAGCTATGACATCTTAATAAATTAGAAAAACAGATATTTTACATACAAAGAGATCGAAAGTAAATTTGAGATGCAAACGACAGTATTTGATGTGATTCATAGGGTATTTCATCGAAAAATTTGGTCGACAAAAGCACCATTAATAAGACAAATTCCAAGAAAAACTAAGCAGATTCTAGGAACATGGCAATTTTTATGAAAAAACATTTCGATAGAATACCTTTTGATGTGAATTCTTCCTTAATTACCCTCACCCTTAAAGGATCTTCATTTAAGAATAAATATTTTCTTCTTCTTACTCGCTCTTTTAACACCTGGTCATGGAATTCTGTGGAATTCCCAGAACTGAGAGAGAAGATGAGAAGCATAAACAAAAGAAGCATCAAAATTCAATTTAGGAGCTCAGTCTTAGTTCAAGAGTTCAGTGATAAAGTACCTTATAGTGAGAAAAGAATTTATTAAAAAAATTAAATTAATGTAGTTTTGATATTTTCTTTTGTATTCTTCTATCAGTGATCACAATAAGAGGTTTATGGTAGTGAAAATTGAATTATACTTTTGAATCATTTCAAAATAACGACCAAAATTTAAGCATGTAAGTAACAAAACAAAAAGGAACTAATTGCTGGAAAATTTTTATGACCAGAATAATTTCTCTCACTTTTAAAGAAACATCAAAATTCAATTTAGGAGCTCAGTCTTAGTTCAAGAGTTCAGTGATAAAGTACCTTATAGTGAGAAAAGAATTTATTAAAAAAATTAAATTAATGTAGTTTTGATATTTTCCTTTGTATTCTTCTACATATCAGTGATCACAATAAGAGGTTTATAGTAGTGAACATTAAATTATACTTTTGAATCATTTCAAAATAACGACCAAAATTTAAGCATGTAAGTAACAAAACAAAAAGGAACTAATTGCTGGAAAATTTTTATGACCAGATGTTTTAAAGAGCGAGAAAAATGCGAATTTTAATTAATTTCTCTCACTTTCAAAGAAACATCAAAATTCAATTTAGGAGCTCAGTCTTAGTTCAAGAGTTCAGTGATAAAGTACCTTATAGTGAGAAAAATAATTTATTAAAAAAAATTAAATTAATTACAATTGAATCTTGTGTTCTTCCATCAGTGATCACAATAAAGGTTGAAACAAAATAGTTTTTAATTATTTAAATATTATCATATAGACATTAAATATTGTGTTTCTTTACTGATTGAATTATTTTAATCAGTTATATATATGTAATATATCGTACGCTTCTTTTATTGTGTACTTTATTTTCATTGGACGATGAGTTCTTGAGATTTGGAGTTCTGTTTGTTCTGCTTATAGGACAAGTTAAAAATCATAAAAGCATCAGTTAATGATGTTTAGAATATAAGTACATTTTAAAGTGAATTGGATAACGTCTACGATTCGTCAAATAAAATGTTAGTAGTAGGAATATAACTTATAAGGATTGAGTAGTGTATATATGTATGTTGAGGAGCAGATGATAACAAATGATAGAAAATGCTAATGATATAGAATGATAGAAAATGCTAATGATAGAGAATGATGGAAAATGATAATAATATAGAATGATAGAAAATGATGATATGTGTGAAGGATTGAATGAACGAAAAGAATTGACGAATATAAAGAAGAAGTCTTCTCTTTTTCTACTCGTTTTTTTTATTTTTAAAAACTATTTTGGTTTGGATTACATATATCGGTCGGATTAAACTTTTACAATAACTCGTCTACATATTTATTGAAATAACTTATGTTTCATATGTTCTATCAAGAAAAAGAAAAAGGGAAAAAAAACATTTTAGAAATTGATTGAATTACATACTGTTTGTATTGAACATGTACTGTGATACATCTTTTTTTTACATAAAACTTTGATAAATAACTATATGCTTCGAATATTCTTTTGAAAACGTGAAAACCATTTAGAAATTAGATTATCATTCATTATTGTGTTTGATGAAAACGGTAAAAGAAATCTCTTCATTGTCATGTTTTTCTTAAAGCTTTCCATAATAAATATACAACAATAAGAACCACATAGTTTCGAGCTCATGCTCTGTAAACATTTGTTATTAATCTCAATAGATTTACTATATTTCTTCAAAAATCTTAAAATTGTATTCACTTTTGGAGCACTACCATAGCTGCAGAAGAACTTTGAATTATTATTATCATCTATGAAGATTGCTTGCCAATGAATTCCAGGCTCGCCAGCCCAAGCTGTATTACAAATAATTCCAATTGGTGTCTTAAACTTTGAAGGAAAGTTGTCTGATGAAATCACATAAACATTTTTCCATTCTTTCACTTGATTTCTCATAAAGTTTTGTATTTCAAACATATACATTTTCTTTCTTCTTCTTAACTAGCATAATCTAAATAGACGTTACGGTCACTAAAACATGAAATTTATGATTAGAATACATTTTTTTTTCATTTTATGATAATAAATACCTATCAATTTCTTTTAAATTATCAAATTCACTATAAATAATCAAGTTGACGTTCTCTTTCAGAGGCTAAAAGTGAAAATAAATTATGTTTTAATGCTTTTGTGTTACAGTTTCAATGACATATGCACTTACTTCAGCAAATTTAATATCTAAACGAAGGCTTCCTTGTCTAGGTAGTGACCATTGATTAGCTGATGCACAAAAGTCTTCTGAAAGATCATATCCAATGATATCCCCACGTTGTTGGGACCACATATCTTCCGTCTTCCAGTCTATGTTTTGTTTTGAAAAGCTGTTCACAGTAGTCCGATATTAATATTTGTTCTACCTTTTAGTTCTTGTGGCTTTCTTTTTTCAGTCGGATGTCATCGATCTTTTCTTGATTGGATTTTGTATTCCAAATCTAGGAATTCTTTTAGCCTTTGCGATGTAGGTATTACCTCTGGCGCCCCTATCCAATGTTCGAACTTATGCCCTAAGTCCGTATCGAGGGCGTTGAGGGCCACAAACACGTTGTATTCGTCGATTGTTGCTTGAAGGGCCTCCAAGTTATTTTCCAGTCCCTCAAATATCTGCAGCGCTGACAAAATAGACTCAGTGTTACCATTAACGGCTCTTGGTAGAGCCTTGAGAGAGTTTAGGCTCAAGGTGAGAGATTCTCGTCTATTATCGTAGCGGTGATCTAATAATTTCCACGCCTTGTTGTAGTTCCCCACTGTCACCGAAAGCGTTTCGAATGACTTTAAGTCCTGCGCCCTTTAATTTGGAACGCAGCACCATAAACCTCTCCAGAGGGGTGCTCTGCATAATGTTGAACACCGTCATCATTCCTTCCTTGAATGCTTTATATTCTTTCATGTTACCATAGAAGTATGGTAACATAGCATCCGTAAGGCAAAATGACGACGATGAATTGTTGGGTTTTGCTGCCGTGACATGCTGAGTCAGCAAAGCCACAGCGTGCGTGAGTAATTCTTCGTTCGTTTTCTTATCTTCCGCTTTCGTGTTCTCTAGTTTTTTGGGGAGCTCGTAAATTCCTCCAGACTTATCCTCGTCATCTTTTGATGTTCCTTGATACTTCTCTTCGTCTACTAGCTTATCCTCGACGCCGGACATTACCGCTGCCATTTCTGGTGAGTGGGTCAGCATCCAACTAAGGATTTGGCTATAGAGTTCCTTGATGCCGGCTATATTTGCAGAAAATTGGCGAGTCAGGTGACTCGTATTAACCAATTTCTGCATAGTTTGGAACAGCAATTTGCTGCTCGTAGCCGCATACAGGAGCTTTTCCGAGGAATGAGCGGGGTCGAGTTCTGAGAGAAGAATCTGGATGCGATCTCTCACGCTCTCCAGGTTCTCTTCAACCCTGTTTTCCTTTATGATTTTTAGCTGTTAGACTCACTTTAAAGTTTTTTTTTTGTTAACTGATAAGTTTCTTATAAGTTTTTGTTTTCACTGGTTAACTGATAAGCTAACTTTTAAAATTTTTTTTCACACAGTTCTTAGCTAAGAAGCGAAGAACTTTCAGTTTGTTTTTTATTTTCACTATTCCTCTTATTTTTTCCACTATTCGTTCTATTTTTCCATCATTCTGGTTGGATCGCCACTTTGTTGAAGCTTAATAGCTTCAAGAAGATATTAAAACACTTGAAATAATTTTTCTTTTCTAATAATTTTATTCTTGGAGTTTTAAATTGAAACTGAACTTATAATGTTGAAACCTTGAAACCTTAATTTAAATAGGAAAAGAATGAAATGGAGAGGGGGAAGGAAATGAGAGGACTTGGTTCTGTGAGAGAGCCTCAGAGACTTGAAAGCCAATCAGGGCTTCTTGGTCTCGGGAAAATTCCATAATTAGGAATTCTTGGAAAAAGGGATTTTATGAATTAATGACTAATGTTCAGAGAAGACAGAAATGAGGATTATCGAACCTCATCCCTTATCTTCCAGACCTCGGTCATAATTAGTCTGAGATTGTTAAGAAAAAACCGTTGAGTCATAACAGAAGTTTTATGGCTCAAGGGTTTTATGGAGCTGCTGGTGATGAAGATTCGGAGAAATCAGGAAGAGGGATCATTTGACTCATTCCTTGTCTGGCCTATTCGTCACCCTCAGACGGCTTATGGAAATTTTCATTTGGCCGTCTGAACAATTTCACTGTTTACAATGTTCTGTTGGCACTCAGAACTGATTTTGTGGTTTGCAAAACCTGTAATTACAACAAAGTCTACTTCTGAATTTGAGGTCTTTAAATTTAATCGTTGCGCCATACTTTCGGAAATAACGGAAATTTCCAACGCACAATCGATTGACCCCCTGAAATTGCATATTCTTCCACCAGGATTAAGAGCTTTTACTTTTACTCCCAGACGAGTTTATGACTAAAAACCCAATGTTCAGGTCGTGTTGGTGATTCACGAACCTGAACAAATTCACTCTAAAAAATCGTTCATTTTCGTAATCCTTTTTCTTTTTTGATTAACTGATGTTGATTACTTTTTTACTTATTATTTTGTGCCAAAAAAAATCTGTTTCTTTACTGGTTGAATAATTTTTAATCAGTTATATATAATAGTACTAGCCCACTTTTTTTTTTTTCGCTGTAATGTAAGGTAATGAAACTAGGCGAATTTTCTCTCACTAGGTTTTCTTTATTAAACTTTTAATTCTTTCACAATCTACTAATTGAGAGACACTGGGATTTCTGCGTCTCTTCAATGGCNTCAAGAAGATATTAAAACACTTGAAATAATTTTTCTTTTCTAATAATTTTATTCTTGGAGTTTTAAATTGAAACTGAACTTATAATGTTGAAACCTTGAAACCTTAATTTAAATAGGAAAAGAATGAAATGGAGAGGGGGAAGGAAATGAGAGGACTTGGTTCTGTGAGAGAGCCTCAGAGACTTGAAAGCCAATCAGGGCTTCTTGGTCTCGGGAAAATTCCATAATTAGGAATTCTTGGAAAAAGGGATTTTATGAATTAATGACTAATGTTCAGAGAAGACAGAAATGAGGATTATCGAACCTCATCCCTTATCTTCCAGACCTCGGTCATAATTAGTCTGAGATTGTTAAGAAAAAACCGTTGAGTCATAACAGAAGTTTTATGGCTCAAGGGTTTTATGGAGCTGCTGGTGATGAAGATTCGGAGAAATCAGGAAGAGGGATCATTTGACTCATTCCTTGTCTGGCCTATTCGTCACCCTCAGACGGCTTATGGAAATTTTCATTTGGCCGTCTGAACAATTTCACTGTTTACAATGTTCTGTTGGCACTCAGAACTGATTTTGTGGTTTGCAAAACCTGTAATTACAACAAAGTCTACTTCTGAATTTGAGGTCTTTAAATTTAATCGTTGCGCCATACTTTCGGAAATAACGGAAATTTCCAACGCACAATCGATTGACCCCCTGAAATTGCATATTCTTCCACCAGGATTAAGAGCTTTTACTTTTACTCCCAGACGAGTTTATGTAATAATGTAATGTAGTGTTTTATTTACCAATATCAATTGGTTTCGTTTTTCATTGATTTATGTTTTTTACATATTCGTTTACAAACATTTTAAAACTTTGACTCGATTTAACAAAAGATTTTTTAAATTCATTGAATGTTTTTAAACCCTTATAGAAAAGAGAGTTCTGGGTTATGGCTTTCTTAAAATTTGGAATTGAATAATCGGAGTTATTTCTTAATGATCTTTGATGTTCATCGTTTCTAGTCTTCAATCTATTATCGAAATACTTTGGCAATTGGCCTCTATCTAACTTATATATAAACTTTATCGTGTTTAAATTTATTCTCTCACTAACATTTTGTAACTTTAATCTTTCTAACATTAATTTCGAGCTTGTGTCATATTTAGCTTTTAGGATTATTCTCATATATTTATTTTGAATTTTCTGGAATTCTTTGATTCGATTTGTGTCCATCGTGAATAGGATCGTCGAGCAGTAGTCGATATGAGGCATTACCAGAGACTTCAGGAACGTTAGTTTGCTTTCTTGAGTCATTTTATTTTGAATTCTTCTCAGTAATCCCAGCTTTTTCTTCATCTTCTTCATTACATACTCGTGGTGCTGCCGCATTGATAACTGGTTGTCCAACATAACTCCCAAATATTTCACTTTCGTCGTTGTTTCAACTTTTTGGTCATCGATTTTCACAACTGCTTCTTCATTTCTTTTTTTGCTAGTTATCATACATTGAGTTTTCTTCACGTTCACAGCTAGTCGATTGAATTTTAACCAATCAGATACATTTTCAAGCTCTTTGTTTATTTCAGTCACTGCTTCTTCTACTGTTTTTCTCGAAATTGATAGCATCGTGTCGTCAGCATAAATACTTATTTTCGCTTCATTGATTATCATTATTATCGTTAAATATTGTTATGACTAAAAACCCAATGTTCAGGTCGTGTTGGTGATTCACGAACCTGAACAAATTCACTCTAAAAAATCGTTCATTTTCGTAATCCTTTTTCTTTTTTGATTAACTGATGTTGATTACTTTTTTACTTATTATTTTGTGCCAAAAAAAATCTGTTTTTTTACTGGTTGAATAATTTTTAATCAGTTATATATAATAGTACTAAATTATCAATGATCAACACTTATAAGTGTGTTCCCACGCAATGAGCCTTTTAAATTCTGATACTTGTTCATTGAAGGAATTTGACTCTTGAAAGTTGTTTGAAGGATTTTTGAGTTTGATAAACAATTCTTTATGGAAATATGCATCTTAAGCATAAGTATGTTTTTACCGACGGAATTTGACTCTTAAAAGTTGTTTGAAGGATTTTTGAGTTTATTTTAATGAAACGATTAGTCGTTGACAATTTAATTAGCAATTCTTTTCTTTCTTTTTATTGGTTTATTCTAAATTTACTTATGATATTTAGCGAGGGATTTCAAAGATATTTTGAAGGGGATTTTGATTAATTTTGATTTTTCTTTACTTCCAAGTTATGAACACGTTTTAAGAAATAGTAAAACACAGAATTGAGATTGACTGCTAGTTAATGTTTTTCTTTTTAATGATTTAAAAAATTGCACTTATTTAATAGCGATTAACACACTAATTTCACTTGATTTCTGCATTGTCGAAGGCTTTTGACAGTGCTGAATTCAACTTACTTCCTTCAATCGCTAACTACAGCGGAACTGTATCACTATAAGTCACTAATTTATATTAATCGAACGACCACTTTAATAATCCCTGTAAAAGGATTAAACTTATCTAAATAATAATAAACGTGAGTTTTCTTGAGAACTATAAAATAATACTAAACTTTATTGCGAATTATTTCTTTTTATAATAGGATTAAATTGATGAATAAGCGATTAATTCGCTTTTAATATAAAAGGTGGGGAAAGGGAATTTAAGTGGGAGTTGTTGCCTTTAATTGGTTTAAACAAAAGAATTTGAATACTGTAAACGTGACATTTTTGCCGAATTCGACTTTATTTCAATTTCATAATCTGAGAACAATATAGATTAAAATGCAACGAATCAGACATGAAGTATATTGACTTGCGTAATTATTTGATCAAGAGTTCAAATGAACTCTTCGCTCATCGGAATAAATTTTTTCAAATCCCATCCCAAACTCAACAATTTTCTAAAAAAAATACTTTGTGGACGAATAAATTTCCTTCACAAAATATTAATTTTCAAAGGAATTTTTCTCAACGAAGACTTTTCGATAATCGTTCACAAAGAAATAATTTCAATCAGTTCCAACGAGAAAGAAGATTCCAACTGGGCTTTCAAAATAATTTTTCAAACAATAATAATTTTCAAACAAACAGAAGAGAATTTAATAATTCTTCAACAAAAATTTACATTTTTTTTGGGTTTAAACTTAAATTATGTTGCCTGAATTTTTCAAATATTTTTCTTAACTTGTTCAGGTTCTCGTCTACTGTCATACTAGGGACTATTAAATCGTCAATATATGCTAATACATCAGAGCCATAAAGCTCTGATAAACAGAGTTGCATCATGTGTTGGAAAATAAAAGACGAATTTCGCAGCCCAAAAGGGAGTCTCTTATAAGTGAACCTTCCCATATCTGATATTGTAAACGCAATCTTATCTCTATCTTCCTTTTTTAATCTAATTTGATAAAATGAATACGATAAATCTAATGAAAAAAAGATAGTATTACCAATTTGATCGAACATTTCTGAAATAGTGGGAAGAGAAAAGAAAGAACCTTTTAAATGTTTATTGATGTTTCTCAGGTCAATAACTAATCTATATTTTGGGACATTATCGTCACTTTTTTCTTTACAAGTAACACAGGGCTATTATAGGGACTCATTGTAGGCTCTATAATATCTTGATCTAATAAATTTTGCAACTGTTTTATGAGTTCCGGGCGAAATTGATAAGGAGTGGGCGTGGGCCATTGCTTAGTGCAAATCGGTTTATCTGTATTTAATTCAATGATGACTTTGTTTATTTTATTAATAAAGATTTATTTAATTTAAAACAAAGTCATAAAAAAATTTTGAAATCCGAAAATAATCGTGTCTTTACATGAGGTCACTTGAACTTCTAGTTTTTTTACTGAATGAATAATTTTTGATCAGTTATATATTATCTTATTTATTATCAGCTTTATATTTGCTTAGATGGAACGATAATCAGCTTTGGAAGTTCTGTTTGTTCTTCTAAAAGGCCGCACACAGAAATTTCTTTAATGGTTGTCAGTGGTAAAAATTTTTAAGTCCAAGAAGTGGGTTAATTATTGATGTTGGTACAGAAATATCATCCGATGATTTTTTTTCAACGAAAAAATCGAAAAAACAAAATTTTCCAATATATTGTTTTACTAACTCAATTGACAATGTTGAGTATGAGAAAATATTTCAAATAGGTGATTGGATTTCACAAATGTAACAGACGCAATAAATGAGTGAGAAATCAGCACCTGCAGGTGTTGTTTAATCTTTCGGAAAATCGTTATTTCAAGGGGAATACAGAAAAAATTTTCAAGGAAATAGAAATTTCAATAACTAGAATAATTTCCAATAATTTCAGTCTCAATAAAAAACGTATGACAATCGAAATAATTATCGAAATTTTAATGTCCCACAGCAAAAATTCAATCCAAGAAATAACAGCAATTTTTCTCAGCATAAATTCAATGGAAATTTTCAGAACAGATTTTTAAATAATGCAAGGGAAAATAACGTTAAAAATTTTTCACAATATTATCTCATGAATGCTTACAGAACCAATTTCAACGAAACACGAAACAACGGTTTCGGTTCTAAAAATAACTTTCCAAATGGAAACAGATTTTTCGTTCAAAAAGATAATAATTTTCATAAAGAACTTCATAATAATGGTGAACGCTCACAAAACCAAGATATAAACAATAACTCTAATAATTTCATGCGTCAACATGTAACCGGAGCCCCATCAAACACTCAAGATAATCTAAACAATTCTAATAATACCTTTTTTCCCCAAGCATATGGGAAAAATATTGCTCAAACTTCTCAGCAGAGACCCTTAACAACTGATTTTCCACAAAAAGTAAAATTTTCACAGAATTATCAGTTACAGCAAGTAGCTGATCAAAGCTTAAATCAGCAGGGAAACTAATTGTAGGGCGTCTTGCAAAAAAATGTCAGGAGCCCGTAGATAATGAATATATAACGAAAATAAAAATAACGAATGATAAACTTAACCATTACATTACAGCGAGTGTAAATCTAGTCAAAAAACCTATTAGTATGTTGCTTGATACAGCTTCAAGCAACTCTTTCATTAGTTATGCAGTTGCATAAAAATGTTTTAATTAACAAAAATTCTATTCTTACGATTAATGGCAGTAATGAGAGTGCGTTTCTAACTCTCGGAGCAGTCAACGCTTTAATTACAATAAGAAGAAAATTATTTCCTGTTCATTGTAATTATGTAGAAGACAATTTCTAAACATTTTTAATTTATTATTTGTTATATAACGTTCATCACTGTTCATTCGTTTTAATTTTTCGCAATCCCGAATAGAATGGTTGCCCTTGCAATGCCAGCACAATAAACCTGACCTTGCAGTGGTTACTTGTACCTTTCTCACGTGCGAGACATTTTCCTTGTCTTTTGAAGTATTTTGCAACTTCCTAAATTGAATTTCCAAAAATTCCATTACCACATCGGCATCGATGAAAATATCCTTTATATTTTTTACTTCTAAATAGAATTCAAAGTCCATTGATGTTTGATGGTCGAATTTTTGTTCTATTACACAAACAAAGAAATTGTTAGCAATTTCAATGCGAAGTTCTTGTTTTGTCATAATTTTTTCCTTAAACTTTCCTTTTTGAGCGCGACATTGCTCTTTTTCTTGGGCAATGCCTTCAAGATTACTTAAAACTTGAGAGCTTGCGTCTAATATATTTTTTATATCTTTGAAACGATCAGGAGATCGTTCTAGTTGATATATTCTGTCAACTTCAGTATGAATTAATTTTCTATCGTTATCGTAACGATTAGTTAATTTATACCATGCATTTAATTCACCCCCTGTTACTGATTTAATATTTTTTATTAAATCCAATGCTTCCTTACAATAATGTATGACTTGTATAGAAATGAGAAGTTAATTCATTCAGTTAATCTTCAGAACATCAATCGTGATGATCAAGGAAAACTAATGGATTTAATTTTAGAATTTAAGGATGTATTTTATATTGAAGGTATTGATAAATTAAAATCTACTGACATACTGGAACAATCCAGTTTCATCGTCGTTAATTGCATTATTAGATATCTTAATAAAACTTGGAGTTTTATTCAATGAATTATGCGTTGTTACAAATTGATCATACAATTTGTCAATGGATAATTCATTAATTTTAGTCATTTTTCTTGTTAAAGCTAGCATTGTTCTTTCGACAGGTACTTCGTTCGCATCAACGATTCTGTTGTCTTTAATTATTATATGACTTTAAAATTCCTTAATCCTAGAGAGATAATCGGCAATATTCTTATTGCCGTCAATATGTACAAGCTTCATATTGTAATGGGATAATTTTAATTTATACCTGTTCAACTTATCATTATTAAATTCCAAGGGTTGGCTAATTGCGTGCATTAAACACTTTTTGATCCACGCAAGCTAAAAACTCGCGCTTACCTAATAAATAGTTTTTAAATAGCTGCACGGCCCAGACTAAGCCGAAAAGGTCGAAGTCTTCCTTTGAGTCTTTGTTAAAGTTTTCGAGGCGAAAGCTACTGGCGCTAAAATTCCGTCATCGTAAAACTCCGAAATCTCTGCAAAGTGGGCTATTAATTTTCGGAAAAACCCAACATAGGCGATGAATGAACGAAGTTCTTTTATTGATGTAGGGTGTGTGCATTGTTTTATTGCCCTTATTCTTTGATCGTCAATTGAAATACCGTCCCTTCCGATTTTATGACCCAAGAATTCCATTCTGGTTTGCAAAAATTTACATTTTTTTGGGTTTAAACTTAAATTATGTTGCCTGAATTTTTCGAATATTTTTCTTAACTTGTTCAGGTTCTCGTCTACTGTCATACTAGGGACTATTAAATCGTCAATATATGCTAATACATCAGAGCCATAAAGCTCTGATAAACAGAGTTGCATCATGTGTTGGAAAATAAAAGACGAATTTCGCAGCCCAAAAGGGAGTCTCTTATAAGTGAACCTTCCCATATCTGATATTGTAAACGCAATCTTATCTCTATCTTCCTTTTTTAATCTAATTTGATAAAATGAATACGATAAATCTAATGAAAAAAAGATAGTATTACCAATTTGATCGAACATTTCTGAAATAGTGGGAAGAGAAAAGAAAGAACCTTTTAAATGTTTATTGATGTTTCTCAGGTCAATAACTAATCTATATTTTGGGACATTATCGTCACTTTTTTCTTTACAAGTAACACAGGGCTATTATAGGGACTCATTGTAGGCTCTATAATATCTTGATCTAATAAATTTTGCAACTGTTTTATGAGTTCCGGGCGAAATTGATAAGGAGTGGGCGTGGGCCATTGCTTAGTGCAAATCGGTTTATCTGTATTTAATTCAATGATGACTTTGTTTATTTTATTAATAAAGATTTATNAATTATTAAAATTATTAAAAAATAGTTAGTTGTTATAATCGCTGTTTTGTATCAATATGAATAAAAACCCTTAAAAACCCAACATTGTATCATAAGAAATAAAAGCAAATATATAAGAAAATGTAACAATCTCAACTGTTGATGTAGAAAACTGCGTATAGTACGCAGGAATTTCTACATCAGACACTTGAGATTGCGACACTGTCCTCGTGATCATCCCTTGGAGTGGGGATGATTATAAACTAAACAATCTCTCAGCCCTTTGATTGGCTGAGAGATAAAACATTTTTAATATAAAAGCCGAGAGCACTTCATGCTCGAGGCTCTTGGCTCTTAGTTTTTCAATCCTTTAAGATTAATTAAATTCATTTTGTAAGAGTGAACATTAAAAATAAAATAAAAGTGTTGAAAGAATAATCAATCTGTTTCTATTGAAGTGAAAGTGACTTGAGTTTTCAGAAGACCCCGAGTTGAATAAGAAGTTCGTTACAGAACTATAAAATAATACTAAACTTTATTGCGAATTATTTCTTTTTATAATAGGATTAAATTGATGAATAAGCGATTAATTCGCTTTTAATATAAAAGGTGGGGAAAGGGAATTTAAGTGGGAGTTGTTGCCTTTAATTGGTTTAAACAAAAGAATTTGAATACTGTAAACGTGACATTTTTGCCGAATTCGACTTTATTTCAATTTCATAATCTGAGAACAATATAGATTAAAATGCAACGAATCAGACATGAAGTATATTGACTTGCGTAATTATTTGATCAAGAGTTCAAATGAACTCTTCGCTCATCGGAATAAATTTTTTCAAATCCCATCCCAAACTCAACAATTTTCTAAAAAAAATACTTTGTGGACGAATAAATTTCCTTCACAAAATATTAATTTTCAAAGGAATTTTTCTCAACGAAGACTTTTCGATAATCGTTCACAAAGAAATAATTTCAATCAGTTCCAACGAGAAAGAAGATTCCAACTGGGCTTTCAAAATAATTTTTCAAACAATAATAATTTTCAAACAAACAGAAGAGAATTTAATAATTCTTCAACAAAAATTTACATTTTTTTTGGGTTTAAACTTAAATTATGTTGCCTGAATTTTTCAAATATTTTTCTTAACTTGTTCAGGTTCTCGTCTACTGTCATACTAGGGACTATTAAATCGTCAATATATGCTAATACATCAGAGCCATAAAGCTCTGATAAACAGAGTTGCATCATGTGTTGGAAAATAAAAGACGAATTTCGCAGCCCAAAAGGGAGTCTCTTATAAGTGAACCTTCCCATATCTGATATTGTAAACGCAATCTTATCTCTATCTTCCTTTTTTAATCTAATTTGATAAAATGAATACGATAAATCTAATGAAGAAAAGATAGTATTATTACCAATTTGATCGAACATTTCTGAAATAGTGGGAAGAGAAAAGAAAGAACCTTTTAAATGTTTATTGATGTTTCTCAGGTCAATAACTAATCTATATTTTGGGACATTATCGTCACTTTTTTCTTTACAAGTAACACAGGGCTATTATAGGGACTCATTGTAGGCTCTATAATATCTTGATCTAATAAATTTTGCAACTGTTTTATAAGTTCCGGGCAAAATTGATAAGGAGTGGGCGTGGGCCATTGCTTAGTGTAAATCGGTTTATCTGTATTTAATTCAATGATGACTTTGTTTATTTTATTAATAAAGATTTATTTAATTTAAGACAAAGTCATAAAAAAATGTTGAAATCCGAAAATAATCGTGTCTTTACATGAGGTCACTTGAACTTCTAGTTTTTTTACTGAATGAATAATTTTTGATCAGTTATATATTATCTTATTTATTATCAGCTTTATATTTGCTTAGATGGAACGATAATCAGCTTTGGAAGTTCTGTTTGTTCTTCTAAAAGGCCGCACACAGAAATTTCTTTAATGGTTGTCAGTGGTAAAAATTTTTAAGTCCAAGAAGTGGGTTAATTATTGATGTTGGTACAGAAATATCATCCGATGATTTTTTTTCAACGAAAAAATCGAAAAAACAAAATTTTCCAATATATTGTTTTACTAACTCAATTGACAATGTTGAGTATGAGAAAATATTTCAAATAGGTGATTGGATTTCACAAATGTAACAGACGCAATAAATGAGTGAGAAATCAGCACCTGCAGGTGTTGTTTAATCTTTCGGAAAATCGTTATTTCAAGGGGAATACAGAAAAAAATTTCAAGGAAATAGAAATTTCAATAACTAGAATAATTTCCAAAAATTTCAGTCTCAAAAAAAAACGTATGACAATCGAAATAATTATCGAAATTTTAATGTCCCACAGCAAAAATTCAATCCAAGAAATAACAGCAATTTTTCTCAGCATAAATTCAATGGAAATTTTCAGAACAGATTTTTAAATAATGCAAGGGAAAATAACGTTAGAAATTTTTCACAATATTATCCCATGAATGCTTACAGAACCAATTTCAACGAAACACGAAACAACGGTTTCAGTTCTAAAAATAACTAAGTTCCATGTCAAAGTTTGCCGTCTGCTGTTGAATCTTCGATCTAACATTTCCCATGCGCGTTTGTAATTTTCTTGTAGATAATGTAGATAATTCCATTCTTTCCAGCGCTGTCGTCATACTTTCTTTAAACGGTTTATATTCCTTGATGTCACCTTTAAATGTTGGCATCATTTCTTCTCTCAAATGAAATCCGGACACCGTAGATATTTGTTCTTTCTTATGATGCTACTCGGCTAAAAACAAAACAGCTTTACTAACTTGCTCCAGTAATTCATTACCTGATGAAACGATGCGTTAATGAGTTTTTGATCATAAACTCCCAGACGAGTTTATGACCAAAAAACCCAATGTTCAGGTCGTGTTGGTGATTCACGAACCTGAACAAATTCACTCTAAAAAATCGTTCATTTTCGTAATTCTTTTTCTTTTTTGATTCACTGATGTTGATTACTTTTTTACTTGGTATTTTGTGCCAAAAAAAATTTGTTTCTTTACTGGTTGAATAATTTTTAATCAGTTATATATAATAGTACTAGCCCACTTTTTTTTTTTTCGCTGTAATGTAAGGTAATGAAACTAGGCGAATTTTCTCTCACTAGGTTTTCTTTATTAAACTTTTAATTCTTTCACAATCTACTAATTGAGAGACACTGGGATTTCTGCGTCTCTTCAATGGCTACATAACCGTAAGAGTAACGGGATTTGTTGGACAGTTAGTTTGTGCCTCTTGAAAGTGTCCTTGTTAGGGCACAAACTCATCAGAATGTTGTCGTCGATTTTTCCAAATTCGGCGACTTGCCGAATTGTTTGCGAGGCTTCAAAGTAAGTTATATAAGCTGTTTCTGGTCGATAGTTGAGGTTTGGTGCTGGCCCTGGTCTTACAGTGGGGTTTCCGAAAGCGTGGATAACTTTGTACTGAATCATTTTACAAATTCTTTTTCTTTTACTTTTTATAGAACTAATTCTTTTTTCTTGTTTGAAGAATTGATTTTCTTTTCCTTTTAGCTTCACGAAAATTTAACTGTTCACTGTTTTATTGTTTTAAGGATTAGTTTTTCACTTCTCTTTTCGATTCAAGAGTTTCACTTTTAAGTTTTTATGAAACTTCACTTTTCACCTTCTTGGTGCTCACAAACTTTTATTTATTTTTTTAACTATTTCTTGATTAAGAACTTCAATGTTTAGTTTGACTGCTAGTCATTATTTTCTTTTCAATGATTTTGTTTAATAATTTGCACTTAATTGATAGCGATTAACACACTTGTTTCACTTGATTTCTGCACTTTCGCCGGCTTTTGACAGTGCTGAAATCAACTTACTTCCTTCAATCGCTAACTACAGTGGAACTGTATCACTATAAGTCACTAATTTCAAAAGTCGAAGGACCATTTGTTTTAATCCCTGTAAAAGGAATAAAACCTAAAATATACTAAATAATATACATNTAATCAGCTTTGGAAGTTCTGTTTGTTCTTCTAAAAGGCCGCACACAGAAATTTCTTTAATGGTTGTCAGTGGTAAAAATTTTTAAGTCCAAGAAGTGGGTTAATTATTGATGTTGGTACAGAAATATCATCCGATGATTTTTTTTCAACGAAAAAATCGAAAAAACAAAATTTTCCAATATATTGTTTTACTAACTCAATTGACAATGTTGAGTATGAGAAAATATTTCAAATAGGTGATTGGATTTCACAAATGTAACAGACGCAATAAATGAGTGAGAAATCAGCACCTGCAGGTGTTGTTTAATCTTTCGGAAAATCGTTATTTCAAGGGGAATACAGAAAAAATTTTCAAGGAAATAGAAATTTCAATAACTAGAATAATTTCCAATAATTTCAGTCTCAATAAAAAACGTATGACAATCGAAATAATTATCGAAATTTTAATGTCCCACAGCAAAAATTCAATCCAAGAAATAACAGCAATTTTTCTCAGCATAAATTCAATGGAAATTTTCAGAACAGATTTTTAAATAATGCAAGGGAAAATAACGTTAGAAATTTTTCACAATATTATCCCATGAATGCTTACAGAACCAATTTCAACGAAACACGAAACAACGGTTTCAGTTCTAAAAATAACTAAGTTCCATGTCAAAGTTTGCCGTCTGCTGTTGAATCTTCGATCTAACATTTCCCATGCGCGTTTGTAATTTTCTTGTAGATAATGTAGATAATTCCATTCTTTCCAGCGCTGTCGTCATACTTTCTTTAAACGGTTTATATTCCTTGATGTCACCTTTAAATGTTGGCACCATTTCTGAAACGGGTCCGTTCTCTAATGATGAGAGGAATCGCTGCAAAGGGGATGAAGGTCCAACGGTGTTTAGTGAATAATAAAACAACAGATGATATTAACTTCCAACTCTTCAAACTTCACTTTATTTCTCTTAATATTTCTGACTCGTATTAGAATACAACTTAATTGTAGGGTGGTAAAAACTGAACGATCATTGCTCGGTTTCTTCTTAATTTATATGTTCTATTATCATCATGTTTTCTTCGTGAACACGATCACCGCGATCGTGGTTGCTGGGCCGATGTAATTTTCACGAAGTGTAATCTGATAAGGCCACTGCGTAATCATGCATGTTTTTATAGCTTAATAATCTATTGGCTATAAAAACTGTTTACAACTTTACAATCATTTGATAATTTTAATAGCCTAAATTATACGAGTGGCGTAACATGAGATTTCATGAGCGATCGTGTTACATACATGGTGATTTTATTACAGTCGTAAAAAAGGTTGAAAATCTGTTATCTCGGTGAGACTTGGGTGATCGAGGTCTTCTCATGTTGCGTCTTTAACAATATTTCCTCTACCCGTTACATTTCTTCTCTCAAATGAAATCCGGACCCCGTAGATATTTGTTCTTTCTTATCATGCTACTCGGCTAAAAACAAAACAGCTTTACTAACTTGCTCCAGTAATTCATTACCTGATGAAACGATGCGTTAATGAGTTTTTGATCATAAACTCCCAGACGAGTTTATGACCAAAAAACCCAATGTTCAGGTCGTGTTGGTGATTCACGAACCTGAACAAATTCACTCTAAAAAATCGTTCATTTTCGTAATTCTTTTTCTTTTTTGATTCACTGATGTTGATTACTTTTTTACTTGGTATTTTGTGCCAAAAAAAATTTGTTTCTTTACTGGTTGAATAATTTTTAATCAGTTATATATAATAGTACTAGCCTACTTCTATTTTTCTCGCTGTAATGTAAGGTAATGAAACTAGGCGAATTTTCTCTCACTAGGTTTTCTTTATTAAACTTTTAATTCTTTCACAATCTACTAATTGAGAGACACTGGGATTTCTGCGTCTCTTCAATGGCTACATAACCGTAAGAGTAACGGGATTTGTTGGACAGTTAGTTTGTGCCTCTTGAAAGTGTCCTTGTTAGGGCACAAACTCATCAGAATGTTGTCGTCGATTTTTCCAAATTCGGCGACTTGCCGAATTGTTTGCGAGGCTTCAAAGTAAGTTATATAAGCTGTTTCTGGTCGATAGTTGAGGTTTGGTGCTGGCCCTGGTCTTACAGTGGGGTTTCCGAAAGCGTGGATAACTTTGTACTGAATCATTTTACAAATTCTTTTTCTTTTACTTTTTATAGAACTAATTCTTTTTTCTTGTTTGAAGAATTGATTTTCTTTTCCTTTTAGCTTCACGAAAATTTAACTGTTCACTGTTTTATTGTTTTAAGGATTAGTTTTTCACTTCTCTTTTCGATTCAAGAGTTTCACTTTTAAGTTTTTATGAAACTTCACTTTTCACCTTCTTGGTGCTCACAAACTTTTATTTATTTTTTTAACTATTTCTTGATTAAGAACTTCAATGTTTAGTTTGACTGCTAGTCATTATTTTCTTTTCAATGATTTTGTTTAATAATTTGCACTTAATTGATAGCGATTAACACACTTGTTTCACTTGATTTCTGCACTTTCGCCGGCTTTTGACAGTGCTGAAATCAACTTACTTCCTTCAATCGCTAACTACAGTGGAACTGTATCACTATAAGTCACTAATTTCAAAAGTCGAAGGACCATTTGTTTTAATCCCTGTAAAAGGAATAAAACCTAAAATATACTAAATAATATACATGAGTTTTATTGATAACTATAATGAAGACTGAACTTTATTCCAAATTGTTTCTTTTTATAATATAATTTTATGAAGAGTAAGCGATTAATTCGGTTTTGATGGAAAGTGAAAAAAGGTGGGAATTTGTTCCTTTAATTGGTTTGAACAAAGAGTTTATATGATTATCATTTGAGGTAAATGTAACAAGTTTAAGTTAATAAATAGTTAGTTGAAAGTTGAAAAAGTTTTGGTTTATGTTTATCTTGTTTTGGTTCATCTTTGGATAACGTCATCAACCATTGTTGTCGTTGAGGTTCAGGGTGATCGCTTGGGCATCAATAATTTGTATGAAATCCCAGTTGATCCGCACGTTCAAGTGGTACAGTGGAAATATGGATGTCATTGTTCGCTGAATATCTTGTAACAGTTGTTGTTGCAAAAATATCTCCGTCGGTACGAAGTGATAGTGATGGTTGACTGTTATGGGCTGGTTGTTCACTTGCACCGTCCTGTGCAAGTAAGGTTGTTGTGTTACACTCGCGCCTTGGTTTTGAAGCTGGATAGGTATTTCAGCTATGGGTGGAATTTGCTGAGATTCTTCATGGTTTAGGAGCCCTAATGATGCTAGTTGATCGTTTAATACCGTTGTTGAAACGTCAGGCATTTGCAGAACCTGTTGATCACCTTCCACCATTAATCTTCTTTCTTCATCTGGAAGATTACCAAGCCATTCAGGAAGTCTTCCAGGAGACTTTTTCTTAAACTGCCTGACGCGGCTTTTCACCTTCACTAAAGTCTGACTAGACTTTTTCTTAAGCTGCCTGATTTACTTTATTAATTGAAATTAATTAATTAATTTACTTACCCGGGTTGATTCTCGAAGAACTAGAAACTGTTAGCGCCAAATGCTAACTTATTGATTTCGAGATATTGAATATTTTCTTAGACGTCTCTAAGAAAATAGTTTAATATTTATTTCTCTCTGTTCCTTATTTACTAATTGGCCAATAAGGAGAAATAAGAAACTTCGGCTAAAACGTGCCGCCTTACGCATGACGGAATTTCCATCATGTGCAAAGGATTCTTCTTTTCCCTTATGCTGCTAATTTCTTGCCAAATCTTTCCGAAGACGAAAAGATTTAGGCACTTAATTTTATTATTTTATGCTGAAATGGATTTAAGCAATCCCTAAAAAGGACTTATTTCTTGGCATGAGTCATCCGCAATAAACCTAAACTCAGACGAGTTTAGGATTAAGCCCTTACAAAATATGCATAAAATCACGTTACCTAAATCTATTTTAATGCATTTTTGATCATAAACTCCCAGAAAAGTTTAGGACCATTCTTCTTCTTTCATCTTTTCTGATTCACTGATGTTGATTACTTTTTTACTTAGTATTTTGTGCCAAAAAAAAATTTTTTTCTTTACTGGTTGAATAATTTTTAATCAGTTATACGTAATATTACTTAATTATCAATGATCAACACTTATAAGTGTGTTCCTACACAATGAGCCTTTTAAATTCTGATACTTGTTCATTGAAAACTGTAAACGTCAGTAATGAAATTGTTGAAGTACAAGTTTTGCATGTTTATGTCTCATTTTTGGACGTCTCCAAAGAACCTTGATCCCTGAAAATTGCTAAATATTTTTAACTTAAAGACAAGATATTCGATATTTGATAAATTAAAATCAACTAATTTAATTGAACACTCGGTGGAGTTAAAGACGGATAAACCCATTTTCTTAAAGCAATACCCTATTCCACACCAATATAAACAAGAAATAATGAATCAAGTACAAGATTTAATTGATCAAGACATCATTCAACCGACTATGAGTGCATATAATTCACCTGTGCTATTAGTAAAGAAAAAATCAATAGATAATGTTCCGAAATTTAGACTAGTCATAGACTTAAGGAATATTAACAAACAGTTAAAACCGTCATTTCAATGGATGACTGATTATTTTTAGACATTTTTCTCCTAATTGCAAGCATTGTTCTTTCGACAAGTACATCGTTCGCATTCGCGATTCTATCGTCTTCAATAAATGTTTGACTTGGGAATGTTTTAATTCTAGAGGATAGTCCGCAATATCCTTATTGCCGACAATATGTACAACTTTCATATTGTAATGAGATAATTTTAATTTAAATCTATTTAGCTTATCATGATTGTTGAATTTTTAAGGTTGGCTAGTTTTTTATGCATAAGTATGCATAATTTCTTTTCATATTATGAATTTAATTTCACTAAAGTCTAAGAGACTTTATAAGTTTCAAACAATTTAATTTAAAGTTGAATTTAATTTCACTATAAGTTTCAAACAATTTAATTTAAAGTTGAATTTAATTTCACTAAAGTCTAAGAGACTTTATAAGTTTCAAACAATTTAATTTAAAGTTGAATTTAATTTCACTAAAGTCTAAGAGACTTTATAAGTTTCAAACAATTTAATTTAAAGTTGAATTTAATTTCACTAAAGTCTAAGAGATTTGTTTATAAATAAATTCTCAGTGATATCACCAAATGTAACAGCTGTTCCATTGTTTTTATTCAGAGAAATGCTAAAATTTATATTTCCACCTATGATAATCATCATCACTATTTTTAAAAATAACATAAAAGAAATATTTGACCCTAATGAAAAAAATGAAATAATAAAAGCTAATCACGAGTCCCTTTTAGCAGCCCATTGTGGCATTAACCGTACCGTAAATAGAATCAGGCAAAGTTACTATTGGAAGGACATGAAACAAGATGTGAAAAAGTTTGTTAATATGTGCCTCAAATGTAATGTGCATAAATCCAAAAGAGGCGTTAAAGCACCAATGAAACTAACGACTACTAGCGATACCGTTTTTGAGAAATTATATATAGATCNCTCAGAATTTCGAAACCTTTGAAGATTTTATTTCATTTATTATTACGCGAGGTAGAGCAGAACGAACCCCAAATGTTATTATGAAAGACATTCTTTCCATTAAACAAGGGTTCGAAGAATCATTAATGGATTTTTCAGCTCGCGTAGATTATTTAAAAACTGAGTACGAAATGGCTGAAAAAATTTCTAATCAGCCGCCGTTATTCGAATCTGAAGCTTTTTCAGCTTTGCTAACTAAAATGGCTATTAAAGGTTTAAAATCCATTTACAGATTAAAGTGTAGTGAACAAGAAATGTCTTACGAAGATTTGCGCACATACATGAGAAAAAGCTCTAATGAACTTTTTTCTTTTCAAAACAAATCATTCAGAGGCTCTTCATATCAATCATATCCAAACACAAGTTTTCAACGAAATAGAAACTCAACTTTTAAAAGATTTGATCAAAGAAAAAGAATTTTTAATAATCAGAATCAGAGTCATGCATTTAAGTCTTTTCGTTCATTTGATAATAATAATAGAACAAGAAATGATGTCTCTCGCTATCACCCTTATCAAGATTCGAGAAACAGATATACAAACAACAGCTATTCGAATGGGAAAAATTTTCAGAATCTTTCTAATGCGTCATCAAATAATTTCAATAATCAAAACGCTCGTCAAGGGCCCTCAAATATTAATCCATACAACCAAAGAAATTTTTCTTTTAATGATCACAGAGAAAATAACAATTCTAAAAACTTTTATGATCATGAAGGACGTAACAGAAATCAAAACAGTGTCAGTAATTATGTTGTTCCAAATTATCGTGAAACACAGAATGCTTCTTCTTCTAACGATTACAAATATAAACCAAGTTATATGAACGAACTTGCATCCATTCAAAGAGATATGAATCAAATGTCGCTTCAAAACCCTACAACGAACGATTTTCGAAGAAAAGGAAAAGTTCCTCAAAACTTTCAATTAAAAGCAATAGAAGAGGAACAGCAAAAAAACGATTAAAGGGGTGTTTCAACATCAAAAATAATGCCCCTGATAAAGAAGAAAATATCACTAAAGTCGCAATTTTTAATATTGAAAACAATTATTACATTAAAGCAAGCATTAATTTAGTTAAAGAACCAGTAAATATGTTGCTAGATACGGCCTCGAGTAATTCCTTTATTAAAAAGTCCATTTTGAATAATGATGTTGCTATTGATGTCAAACATACTCTTACAATTAACGGAAGTAGCGATAGCGCTTTTAAAACTCTTGGTTCAATATTTGCTTTAATAAGTATCCGAAGAAAAATGTTTCCCGTACAACTTCACGCTATTGAAGACAATGTTTTTCCTAAAAATATAACAATTTTATTGGGAATTGATTTCTTAAAGAAATGCGAAATTGATTTAAAAAATAAAATATTAAAAATTAATCATGAAAAAGATCATGAAAAAAATGTTTTCTTTTCAAATGAAGTAAGTGAAACCGAGAGAATTGACAAATTAATGAACTCTATTAATCTTGATGGTATTGAGAACGAACAAGATAAGCGTAAGATCATGAACTTGGTTTATGAATTTAATGATGTGTTTTACGTTGAAGGCTTTGATAAATTGAAAGCAACCGATCTTGTTGAACACACCATTGAATTGAATACACCCAAGCCGATTTTTACTCGCCAGTATAAAATCCCTTATCAATATCAACAAGAAGTGCGAAATCAAATTCAGGAACTCCTCGATCAAGACATTATTGAACCATCTTTCTCTCCTTACAACAGCCCCATCATACTAGTAAAAAAGAAATCCCCTGATAATAAACCAAAATACAGACTTGTAATTGATCTAAGAAATATAAATAAACATCTGAAACCAAACTACTTTTCTTTACCAACACTACCAGAATTATTCGACCAATTAGGTAATAACTCTTACTACACTACTTTAGATTTAACACTCTCATTTTTTCAAATAAAACTCAAGAAAGAAGACAGAGAGAAGATAAGTTTTTCAGCCAATGACGCTGGACACTTCCAGTTTAAGCGCCTCCCCTTTGGGTTAAAGGACAGCTGTTATAGGTTCCAGCAAACAATTCAACAGTGTCTTGGGGAATTATATGGTACCGAAGTTCTTGCTTACATAGATGATATTGTATGCCCAAGTAAAACTGTTGATGAAAATATAGATAAACTCAGAAAAATTTTCTCGAAATTTAGATTGCATTCTATGAGTTTAAATCCTAAGAAATGTAAATTTTTACAAAAAGATTTAGAGTTCCTTGGTCACAGAGTGGGGGAGAAAGGCGTCTCTCTTTTGAATGAGCGTATCAAAGTAATTCGCGAATATGAGAGACCAAAGAGTTTAAAAGAATTGAGAGCTTTTCTTGCTTTCGTTGGGTTTTTTAGGAATCATGTTGCCAAGTTTTCAGAAATATGTGAACCACTTTTTAAAATATTAAGAATAAGCCCCGAAGATAAGAAAGAAAAAAATCCGAAACCGAAATTTTCATGGAATGATGAAGCTCAAAAAGCTTTTGAGTTATTAAAATTAAAATTAATTAACCCACCAATAGTTCTCCTTCATCCGCGGATGGACAGGCAATTCATCTTGTACACTGATTCGAGCTCTTATGCAATTGGGGGTCAATTAATGCAATTAGACGATAATAATAAGCTTTGCGTAGTTCATTATGGCTCAAAAAGTCTTTCAAAATCTCAAAGAAAGCAAAGCACCTTTGAAAGAGAGTTTTACAGTTTAGTATATTTTATTGAGCATTTTAAGAACTATCTCCTCGGTGAGAAAGAATTCATATCGATGGTGGACCAAAAATCATTAATTTATGCAATTAATCAACCCTTAGAGTTTAATAACGACAAAATAAACAGATATAAATTAAAATTATCCCATTATAATATGAAACTTGTACATGTTGACGGAAATAAAAACATATCTGATTTCCTATCGAGAATACCTAGTCATGAGAAATGTGTCATTTTTGACGGAGATGAATTAGTCGATATTAAAAATTTTACTTGCGATAAAAATGTTCTCGCTTTGACACGAAGTACAGCAAAAACCCTACAACAGCCAGTCGAAAAGCTGTTTGATCAATTCATAACAACACATAATGCATTGAATAAAACTCCAAGTTCAATTAAGATTACAAATGCTCCAGTCAATGAAAATGATGATACAGATTTCGTTTATTTCATAAATAAAGACCTTTTCAATTTAAAACCAAATCACGCTAAAATGTTAAGAAATAAAAATATTGAAGTAGGGGAAATTATAAGCGATCAGAAGATTCACTTTTTGGTGTTCAGAAATACCGAAAATTCTTTAATCACACCTCAGATTATATTTACTCTTTTAATGAAATTAAAAAATAATTTTGAAAAACTGAAAATAAATAAATTCTCAGTGATATCACCAAATGTAACAGCTGTTCCATTGTTTTTATTCAGAGAAATGCTAAAATTTATATTTCCACCTATGATAATCATCATCACTATTTTTAAAAATAACATAAAAGAAATATTTGACCCTAATGAAAAAAATGAAATAATAAAAGCTAATCACGAGTCCCTTTTAGCAGCCCATTGTGGCATTAACCGTACCGTAAATAGAATCAGGCAAAGTTACTATTGGAAGGACATGAAACAAGATGTGAAAAAGTTTGTTAATATGTGCCTCAAATGTAATGTGCATAAATCCAAAAGAGGCGTTAAAGCACCAATGAAACTAACGACTACTAGCGATACCGTTTTTGAGAAATTATATATAGATCTTGTAGGACCATTACCAATAAGCTACGAAGGATATACTTATGTCCTAACAGCGAAAGATGATTTAAGCGGATTTATTTTTGCAATCCCATTATATGATGCTACAAGCGAAGCTGTCGCCACAGCTATTGTAGAGAATATTATCCTTTTTATTAGTCCACCTAAAATGATAATATGTGACAATGGGATTAATATAAATTCGATTTTGTTCCGAAGATTATATAAATTATTTAACATTAAAAAAATTAATACTTCTATTTATCATGCTCAGTCAAATAAGGTAGAAAGATGGCACAAATCTTTAGGCAATTACTTAAGAATCTTTATTGAAAATGACCCAAAATCCTGGGGTGCTCTAGTGAAATACGCGGTCTTCGCCCATAACACATCAATAAATGAGACAACTCAATTTACCCCTTATGAGATGGTTTTCGGAAAAAAACCAAATTTGTCCATAGATAACTCGGTGTCTTATACGTACGATGATTACGTGTCTCAGCAAAAACTAATTCTAAATAAAATGAAAGAAATAGCAAAACAAAATGAATTAAAAGCGAAACAAAAAAATAAATATTACTATGATTCCAGAACAAACAATGCTTTTTTCAAGAGGGGCGACCAAGTGTTCATGAAAAATATATTACATGGTACCGGTCGGAAACTTCAACACCGCTACAAAGGGCCTTACGTTGTGTTAGAAAGTTTGAATGAACAAAACGTTAAAATTTTAGTGGACAATAAAGAAAAGATCGTTCACAAAAATTTATTAACAAAATATAATGTTTAGATATTTTCATTTTAAAAAAATATATATACATAGCAGTCTTAGAATGGTTCGAAGTTATAGTAAATAAAGACAATCAGTGCACGGGTTCTCTTTAGTAGTAGTTTTTTTTTTGAAAAAAGGAAATCGCCATATAAATTCGCTCCATTCTTATCCTTGCAGATTCAATATGCTTAACATCATATGGATGATGTTAATAATGGCAACTAATGCAAGCCATTTATCACTTGATGCGGAATTATTAGGATTTGACTGCGTAGATATTAACGCGGAAAGAACAATTGTCAGTTTAATCGACACCCAAGAGTGCAAATTGACCCGCACCAATACATCAACAGAAAGTGTGGAAGTTCAAATTTTTGGCAATAAGATTTATGAAACACTGAATATTTTGCAATGTTTCGTTTCCTATTCCATCTTGATAACTCGCTGTGGCAGTCTTTTCGCGGATACGTTTATAACGCGAAGTAATTACATACTCGAATTATCAGAAGAATCATGTACCAATATTTTTAATAGAAAATATTTCGTTGATCCAGTTAGACCGTTCATACAAATTCCAATAAGACAAAATAAAGGTTTCTATAATGGTATTGTTGAGGGATCATTAGACACATCCTCCGGTAAATGTACTGGTACGACTTACGTAGACTACTATGGAAAGACACACGAAAAAGTTTACGTACACTATGAAGTTAAAGTAAGACTCCATCAAGGCCAAGCAACTTTAAATTTACATGACAGCAAAGTCATACTTCCGAGTGGGGTAAGGTGTGATTATTTTGATCAAAACGGTTGTTTTGATATTACCCACGGAAGTACGTTTTGGCCTATTACAATTGATACCGCGAATGAATGCAACGGAAAATTTCCATTCTTCCTCATTTACGAAGGAATGTTAAATAAAACAGTCGAAATCCTACAAGACAATGAAACAAGAATAACATATTTAGGTCATGATGAAGAAAGATTAATTTTTATTGAAGTACAAGATACAAGAAAATATTGCGGTTTCGATTTACAATTATCCCAACACCCCGGCGTTTATTTATCAGAAACAATCCTTTCAAAAAACATCGCCCGCGACGAAACTTTTCATATCAAAAATATAGATTCCGTAATCTTTAGTGGTATGAGATTATCTGCAATTTATAATAATATTGGTGTACAGATGACATCTATGTATGACAATTTGAAGTACCAAAGGTGCCTTATTAATCAGAAAATTTTAAAGAACACTCTGGATATGGCGAAAGCTGATCCAAATAATTTTGCCATGACTTTCATTGGAAAACCAGGTTACTTTGCGAAAATCTCTGGTGTAGTAGCCCATATTATTAAGTGTAAAGCACACATCGTAAAGTTAAGAAAAACAAAAGCTTGTTACATGGAAATCCCAGTAACACATAACAGCGACGAAGTTTTCTTACAGCCAAAAACACATATAATCATTACAGAAGGCACTGAAATAGATTGCAATTTATTCTTTCAACCAACGTTTTTCATTGGTGATCGTTGGGTTACAAACGACCACGGCAAATTCAAATTAGCTAACACACCTGAAAAAATAAAATCTAGTTCAACAAGCGATTGGAAATTTAAGCCTTTAAAAGGCGTGGCACATAAAGGAATTTATTCTAGTGCAGACATTAAAAATTATATAAAAAGCATTAATGAACCAATGGCTTCAGATCCAATCGATCAACAGTTTTATCATAACGATTTTAAGAAAAATAAATTTTACTCAACCGAACTACAAAAAGAAGACATGTTTACGTCTATCCTTAAAGCCATTCAAGAGAAGGAAAATTTCATGAAAGTTTTATCTATATTGTTAGAATGCATAGAAGAATATCTTTTCGAAACTCTTGCTTATGCCTCCGAAATAGGAACATATTATGCAGCAATCCTAGCCTTAATATGTTTTTTAAATATAACAAAACAGTTTTTTAAATGGGCATTTGACGGAAAGTCGGTAAAAGAACTGATGAATTCAATTGGGAGATTCTTTTATCGCGTCTTAATTTGGTTTAGAAACTTACTAGTACAATCTGCCGACCAAGCAACAGCTACCCCTCAGCCTGAACCTGAGGTTAACATAAATCTCCACCCGTTTACTAGACGCTCAAGAGCATCAATTGCATAAAATTATATTTGCATAATCGAAATTCTAACCACTAATAATATTAAGATGAATGAATTTGAGAAGATAAATTTTGTATATGTGAAAAAAAATAGAAAATTTTACTATCATAAATTATCCACCTCCAAATTTCAACACATACATCCACGCTTGTTTTCTCCCGCTATCAACAGTCTAATTAGCATCCAACATAACAAAGAACCAGGAAGAACAAAGCCCAATAAGAATGAACTTCATCATGAAACGTCTTCGTAATTATAAACGTTTACAGGAATCTGATAATCCTAGCGCTCCGCCTCCGCAAACCTCGTCTGAAGCAAACATATACACACACACCGATCATACTTATACAAAAAAACTATCGACTCCATTAGAAGAAATAGAATTTATGCTCTCGTTTTTCCCGCAAATGATCCATAACGTCATCCTAAGAAGAGCCTTGGTCGACCTAAGAAGAAATTCACCTGACGCAATCACTCGCTTCAAAGTCAATTCCCTTATTAACAATACTGAGAAAATTCTAGCCTCAATTGAAATCGACGAAATCCTTAAACAACAACCACCAATAAACACCGAAAACGTCGAGATCCTCAAAGGGAAAATAGAACAGTTGTCGAGGATAAACCTGGAAGAAGAGTATGAAGACTTGTTAGAGATATTCAGGTCAGCTGAGCCCTCGACAGAGTTATAAAATTCCTATTGGAATCCACCAACACGAATTGAAAAAAAAAACCATATGACTTTCGTAAACCCCACACACACCAATAAAAATAGGATAAGAAAGGAGAAGATCGAAAAAGAAAAATCAACGCAATTCAACCAAAATACCAGTCAGTACAAATCCAAACGTGAACGTGCAAAGTGTTTAAAAAAATCTCCAGCGAATATAATAACAATGGCTTACTTACGATTACCAAAATATCTGGAAACTAAGTTTGGACACTCCGAAAAAACTCAACAATGGTTTTATGAAGATATTCGTGAAAAACCATTATATCACGCGTTAAATCAACCGAAAATCGTTGGGGTGGCGAAAAAAATAAGCTACACCCCAACGCCAGCCTACATGGTTTACTTGAAGAGAGTCGGAACAGTCAAAACGAGGAAAATCTATAAAGAAATCGACGACGTCGTTTTGGATTCCCTCAAACCAACCAGGAATACCTTCCTACACGCCAGACCGTCACTCAAGCAAAAGTATATTGTCCTAGATCTGCTGGAACGATATAAAAGTGACGGAGAAGCTTTCTACAACTTAAAAGTTCAACTAGAATACTTAAACAACTTGCAGAAGGGAATTTTCGAATACATAGAGGTGCCAAAGTACAAGGAGATGGACAGAAAAAAAATCTACATTCTAAAAAATGAAGACGAAAATGTATCAGAAGATTTAGAATGGGACGGAAAAGTGAACGCGCTACGATACTACGAAGAACATGAAGAAGAAGGAAACAACATTTTCAAAGAGTTGATGCTACAGGAGGGAGACTATCAACGGATCAACATTGCCGATTTCAACCCTGTCAACTTGGATTACTAATAAAATTTTTATCTCTCAAAATTAAAATTTTCTTTAACAAAGACTGCAAAATCAAAAATCTAAATTCTTATTTTATTGCTTCTCCTTTCATTTATTCAATTTTACATTTTTCATAAACATTTATATTACTTTTTATAAACATTTATATTCTTACATACTCTTTTATAAACATTTATATTCTTTTATATTCTTTTATAATTAATCAAATACTTATTCCATTTATAAAAGCAAAAAAGAAAATCCAAAAAAAATTTATATTGAAAATACAAAAAAAATAATAAAAACACTTGAACTTAAAAATCCAACTTTTCTTCAAACAAAAGCAGATATTTAAAAATTTAAAGATGAAACAAGATAGAAAACATTCGAATCCTAGATAAAATTTTCAAATACAGTAAGCGTTCGTTACGACGAACGACCTAAACAAGAGAGAAGAAAAACGCTTAAGGTATTAAAAAGGAAAAATAAACAGAAACTTGAAATAAAACTGTACATAAATAAAAAAAGTTTCGTCCTTATAGACCCAACTGTAATGTAACCCGATAATGTTTCACATAATTTCCATATTTTACACATATTTCTTGCACAAATATCTGTAAAATCTCGGGGGAATGTAACGGGTAGAGGAAATATTGTTAAAGACGCAACATGAGAAGACCTCGATTACCCAAGTCTCACCGAGATAACAGATTTTCAACCTTTTTACGACTGTAATAAAATCACCATGCATGAAACACGATCGCTCATGAAATCTCATGTTACGCCACTCGTATAATTTAGGCTATTAAAATTATCAAATGATTGTAAAGTTGTAAACAGTTTTTATAGCCAATAGATTATTAAGCTATAAAAACATGCATGATTACGCAGTGGCCTTATCAGATTACACTTCGTGAAAATTACATCGGCCCAGCAACCACGATCGCGGTGATCGTGTTCACGAAGAAAACATGATGATAATAGAACATATAAATTAAGAAGAAACCGAGCAATGATCGTTCAGTTTTTACCATCCTACAATTAAGTTGTATCCTAATACGAATCAGAAATCTGAAATATTAAGAGAAATAAAGTGAAGTTTGAAGAGTTGGAAGTTAATATCATCTGTTGTTTTATTATTCACTAAACACCGTTGGACCTTCATCCCCTTTGCAGCGATTCCTCTCATCATTAGAGAAAGAACCCGTTTCACGATTAACACACTAATTTCACTTGATTTCTGCATTGTCGAAGGCTTTTGACAGTGCTGAATTCAACTTACTTCCTTCAATCGCTAACTACAGCGGAACTGTATCACTATAAGTCACTAATTTATATTAATCGAACGACCACTTTAATAATCCCTGTAAAAGGATTAAACTTATCTAAATAATAATAAACGTGAGTTTTCTTGAGAACTATAAAATAATACTAAACTTTATTGCGAATTATTTCTTTTTATAATAGGATTAAATTGATGAATAAGCGATTAATTCGCTTTTAATATAAAAGGTGGGGAAAGGGAATTTAAGTGGGAGTTGTTGCCTTTAATTGGTTTAAACAAAAGAATTTGAATACTGTAAACGTGACATTTTTGCCGAATTCGACTTTATTTCAATTTCATAATCTGAGAACAATATAGATTAAAATGCAACGAATCAGACATGAAGTATATTGACTTGCGTAATTATTTGATCAAGAGTTCAAATGAACTCTTCNGCTGGTTATTTTTTTCCGCTGGTTTTGAGCAACCCTAGTGAAAAACCATTATATCACGCGTTAAATCAACCGAAAATCGTTGGGGTGGCGAAAAAAATAAGCTACACCCCAACGCCAGCCTACATGGTTTACTTGAAGAGAGTCGGAACAGTCAAAACGAGGAAAATCTATAAAGAAATCGACGACGTCGTTTTGGATTCCCTCAAACCAACCAGGAATACCTTCCTACACGCCAGACCGTCACTCAAGCAAAAGTATATTGTCCTAGATCTGCTGGAACGATATAAAAGTGACGGAGAAGCTTTCTACAACTTAAAAGTTCAACTAGAATACTTAAACAACTTGCAGAAGGGAATTTTCGAATACATAGAGGTGCCAAAGTACAAGGAGATGGACAGAAAAAAAATCTACATTCTAAAAAATGAAGACGAAAATGTATCAGAAGATTTAGAATGGGACGGAAAAGTGAACGCGCTACGATACTACGAAGAACATGAAGAAGAAGGAAGCAACATTTTCAAAGAGTTGATGCTACAGGAGGGAGACTATCAACGGATCAACATTGCCGATTTCAACCCTGTCAACTTGGATTACTAATAAAATTTTTATCTCTCAAAATTAAAATTTTCTTTAACAAAGACTGCAAAATCAAAAATCTAAATTCTTATTTTATTGCTTCTCCTTTCATTTATTCAATTTTACATTTTTCATAAACATTTATATTACTTTTTATAAACATTTATATTCTTACATACTCTTTTATAAACATTTATATTCTTTTATATTCTTTTATAATTAATCAAATNAGTTCAAAAGTTCAATGATAAAGTTCCTTACAGTGAGAGAAAGAATTTATTAAATTCGAGAACATGCATTGTTATAAGTTTAAATTTTGCACAATCCATAAAGAATCCTCACTGCTTCCATCCTTCGTGTCTTTACATGAGGTCACTTAAGTTTCTAGTTTTTTTACTGATTGAAGAATTTTTGATCAGTTGTAATATCCAAATATTTCTTAAAACATGTAAATATGTTCTACTCTCGGGGAAACGTTTCCTTATTCATCAGTATAATCACATCTAAGACCATTCTCAAGGATTATGTTCTTTTCATCATTGTTTACATCAGAAAGTCCCTTATTGATAACAACCTCTATATCATATAGAGTGGTTGGGATGCAATCAACTTTTATTTAATTCAAAGTCGAATTTACTTTCACGAAAGTCTAAGAAAATTTATAAGTTTTAAACAGTAATGTTTCTTACACTTTTATTTAATTCAAAGTCGAATTCACTTTCACGAAAGCCTAAGAAAATTTATAAGTTTTAAACAGTAATGTTTTTTACACTTTTATTTAATTCAAAGTCGAATTCACTTTCACGAAAGCCTAAGAAAATTTATAAGTTTTAAACAGTAATGTTTCTTACACTTTTATTTAATTCAAAGTCGAATTCACTTTCACGAAAGTCTAAGAAAATTTATAAGTTCTAAACAGTAATGTTTCTTACACTTTTATTCAATTCAAAGTCGAATTCACTTTCACGAAAGCCTAAGAAAATTTATAAGTTTTAAACAGTAATGTTTCTTACACTTTTATTTAATTCAAAGTCGAATTCACTTTCACGAAAGCCTAAGAAAATTTTAGTTTTAAACAGTAATGTTTCTTACACTTTTATTTCTTTGGAAATTTCCCTGAAAGTTTTAAAATACTTTGGGTCGGATTGAGCATTAGATAATGTAGCCGCAATTATTTTTTGATCGGAAAGACATTTTTGGAATTGGATATTTTGATATAGCCTTGTCATTTGAGTGGATATTCCTTCCAATTATCAAACGAGGATCTACGGCAGTTGGGAAAGAAATTTTGCAATCATCAATGAATATTTTAACTGATGTAAACGATAGTAATATTGACTTGAAACAAGCTATCATGAATAGAAGTAAAGAAGGCATACAGAACTTAAAACAAAAGGCAATACTTAAGAAAAAATGTCTGGTGGAGGAATAAGACAACGAGGACAGCGTGGACTACAACAATTGAGAGCAGCAAGAAAATCTCAGTCGAAGAGTAGATCTCGAAAGAAACAGACGAGAGGATGGAAAAATCATAGTGTTTCAACTAATAAAAGAAAGAGAAAAACGAAAACATCGTCAACATCTTCTAAAACGAAAAGGAGATCAATAGGAAAAAAGAAAATATTTGATCCGTATGAAGATAATTTTTCATACGTCTAATCATGGCATTTATCAATTCACACAAAAACTTTGCTGTTAAATCCGAATTAGACGTCTTTTCAACTAAACCAAGTCAACACTCTATTGCATAGGAACAACCCGCTTACTTTCAACCCGCTTGCTTGCTTAGGCTTGCCTTTTTTTGTCCGTTAGCTTGCTTGCTTAGCTTGTTTTTTTTTTTCTTTCGGCTTGCTTGGTCAGCTTGGCTTGTTAGATTTTTTTCGGCTTGTTTTCTCGGCTTGCCTAGGCCTCCAGAATATTTCAGCTTGCTTTTTCGGCTTGCTTTGGTGAGCTGGCTTACCTTGTCCCGTGACTATACATTGTCCCCACTTCTCTTATTTAATTAAAAAAATTTTTTCAACCGGGAT